>JASXSY010002350.1:0-199996 GCA_034509805.1 Sipha maydis | reverse complement strand
AGATTTTGTAGCATTGGAATTTTTAGTGATTCTCCAGTTAATTGACAATTATTTGTCGATTGTTCTAATAATACGTTGTGTACTATACTGTTAAATTAATATTAAAAGTATTTGCGTTTTATAGATAAAGTTTGAACTATCATTTACCGTTTACTTTTATTTAAATATTAAATAATCATTGATGATTATTAATCAAAAATGTACAGTTCGGCGGTTACGAAGTATTAAATCATTATCCAATCGATTATCATACCCCACAGCATTGTATTTATTAATGTAATTTGTTCATAAACTCTTGAGACAAAGTTTCTCCCATTTTTTTATTTTTTTATTGAAATCTTATTTAAAAATGACTCCTTAAAATAGTCAGAATTTTTTGAAAATAATTGATAGTAGGTAACTATTTAATTTGTCCAAAGACAAGTCAACAAAAAAATTACAACAATTCTAAACCATTTGAATCATTATTCATAATTACAACTTCTATGAATTAGGTTATTGTAATTAGTTTCGACTAATCCAGTCTTGATCAAGTCAAGCACAGTTGGATCTTACCACATTATGGAAATGAAAGGGAAACTGACGTGATCGCACGGTATACTGTAAGTGAAATTCGGTGATAAAACTTTTAAGTGGAATCGTATTCTGTGACTCGCCGTGCAAAAACCAATTTTTCGTTTCATTCCAGACTTGTACAAAGCCGCAAAAGTGCCGCCACTAGTAAAACGACTTCAAATTAAAAAAGAATATTTACAGGAAAAAATCTACTAATTAATTTATTAATATTTAATACATAATTAAATACATAATCACGCGTGCGAAAATAATATAGTTCTTGTCACTGTTTATTGATCCTCATATACTGTGCAAGAGTCTATATGTTCAACACATACGACATTGTTTAATTACTAAATATCTATTGATTTTTTTATTTTAATAAGAAAACGATGTTCTCGAAAAAAATTAGTCTTAATCACTGATATCTTTCCTGATTTTGGTTATGATAACACTATCTACACCCACTGCTGTCTTATAATTTACTTAATTTGATATTTTTTGAGGGTCAAAATTTTCTAATTGAGATATCAAAATGTTCGCCTATGCCCCTAAATCCATGTTCATACTAGCATAACAGAACGACGAGCATTTATTTGCAAGCAGGGTTCGTATGTAAATCGGCGAAATTGTAACATTCTATTGTACAAACCGACGATCCGCTTGCTGTCAGTATATCAACATAATATCAAAAGATGTTACGCAAACACGTTACGACGTGTATGGACGTGTGTCTACAATCATTTTCTATGAACACTAAAAATAATATATATTGTCGGTTATTTTTTATTTTTGTTATATATGATTTTTCGGAAAACACGCGAACATACGTGCATGCATTCAGTTCGTGTCAAACAGTTCAACGAACATTCAGTCGAACAGTTCGCCGTTTCGTTACGCTAGCGCGGCCATGGTTTACAAGTTTAACTCCGATGGTGTTTAACTTCGAAGTTATGAAATAACATTTGCACAGACGTATTGTGTCGATTAGAAATAATTGGTTTTAGTTTTCATGCCGGATCGTACAATTTTTTCGACGACATTTTTCATTTGACAAATTATTAAAAACTGAAAACAACGCGCACCGCCGACTCATAAATATTATGACTCGTACCGGAAATTCGTTTACCGTTTCGTTGTACGATTGCACTCAGTCACGCCATGTAATTTCGTAATTACTCGTAATTTTGAGTTGTATACTTCGTTGCGGAGCGAAAACACTTTTTACGGCGTTTAAATATCGTTCATATTTCTGTGCTTGAAATTCTGCGCGTTGGTCGGTACGAATACGGCGGCGGTGATGGGCAAACTCCCGGTGAACGGGATTAGAAATAATATTATGCGTGCTCGTTTTTCGCGTGACCAACATTATTCCGCTTTCCTCGGATGAGACGTACCTAACAATATTATATCGTTATATTCCCAGCTGACTGGATCCAGTTATTAATTCCGAGTGCTGAAACATATCACGTTGGTTTGGTCGTACTGCGGTGGATAGTGCGTTACCAAAAACGTTGTGACGAAATATTGTCCGTCTTTTGCGGTTTATAAGAAATGTCACGGTCGTTGCGGCGTGGACGAATGTGAAACCATGAAACCAGTAGGGATTCCGTACAGATTGCAGCATCGAGCACCTGATCATGAAGGGGGAAAAAACTATTTACAAATTACTAAGTGAAAATATCAGTTAAAAACGTGGTCAAGTAAAATATAATAATACATCGTATATCGTTATAACGACCATCGTTTTCGTCGTAGTCGGAAACAAAATCAATTCTCATCGTGTAAATATAATACAAACCGGAATCATCACTATACCACCGTTAGACACCGCGACAGTTCGCTCGGTATATTTATTTATCGTTAAGTTTTTTACTCGTCCAAACCGATGTAGTATACTTTATACGGCATCGGCTTGTTAGGTTTAGTGTTTTCAAGCCTTTGAAACTTGCTTATCCATTTAACGTGTACGAAACAAACAGTGACATTATGTGCTGTACATTCAGTGTGCAATATTGTACGCAATATTATATTATGTTAATGTACTACATGTAATTATGTTTATTAGAATACTCATAAAGCAGTATACATCGTAATATTCATCCGATGAGGACTATTTTATTAGTTGATACTTACTGTCGAATGAAAATTATTCATATTCAATCAGTGCAATAATATGGTCAACTGCATACTGCCTGAACCTGTGCATCGATATAATTTATGACGAAAGATGATGTTGGTTATTCATGTATGGATGTGCTCTTTTTTTTTAATAATTATTATGATGTTGTTTTTACATTTTTTGCGAAATTTGGTCGCTTTCATGATAGATATGTGCGGAAAATTGATAAAAAATGTGTAAATAAATACATTCAGCTGAGTCGTACAAAAAATAATTGGTACGGGCCCGATGGAATATTACGATTTCGTAAAAAATTTAATAAACCGCTAGCGATCTCTTAGAAGCTTCCGAACAGTAGATTAAATAAATAAACCATTGAAAAAACTTTTACTTTACGCATCAGGGTATCTATTATAATAATAATATACGTACGTTCAAAAATACCTATGTGAAAATAAATAAAACATAAAAATATGTTGTGCTGTAATATCATGCAAAGCATTCCTAAACTGTGTTGGGCGCAAAAGTATTCCGGACAATAAGATCAAACTGTGAAACAAACATTACACGATTTCAATATAGGTCGCAATTAATAATCAATAATAAACATAGTATTTTACCGTACATGTCATTCTCACTGTTTACACGCGATATCGTTGGGAATTAATTTTTAGTCTATGAACAATAATTATATGTCCGAAATTGATCACTTTACCTCTAATAAAATTAAAAAATTTCCCTTTTTCTCGAACGGGATTTATTTTTGATTTTTTTTTATTCTCGTTACTTTTGTTGACACTGGAAACGATGTTTTTCTCCCCCTTACAACTGTGCTATAAAGGTACAACTGTAGTTTAGGGCGTCACCTGCAAACAATTCATCAATTTCGAATTTCACGACCCTCTAAGTTCAAAACCAAACGAAACAGTCCTCTGTGTCCCACCTATTCGTTTACACCTCCATTCTACCTTATCGCGTTCTCTCTCACTCTCTCACAAGCGCAATGATTCTTGTAATAAAATAACAATAAACCAATATTATGCTCTCGTATATATACTAACTATATATATATATATATATATATATATATATAAATATATAAAATCGTATTATACAATACTGTGATCGCGGTCGCGTGACGGCCTATGGGGAAAAATTAATATTGCATTTTAACCGAGTTGATTTATTAAAAAAAAATATGTGTTTGTATATATGTGTGCGTGCGTGTGTGTGTGTGTGTGTGTGTGTGTGTGTGTGTGTGTGTGTGTGTGTGTGTGTGTGTGTGTGTGTGTGTGTGTGTGTGTATGTGAAAAATAAAGAGAAAGAAACAGAGAGAGAGAGAGAGAGAACGCGAACACGAGCGTATAAATTCCAATATAATATATGCATATAGATTTTATTTTTATTTTTTCCAAACGTTATGTTATTATTATTATTATTATTATTTATATTACTTTTATAGGTCACCTCTATCTCTGGTCTAGACGGGCCACGATTTTTTGGGAACCCCCGGCGATCGTCAAGCGATATTGATTGGTCCGGGAGCCTTAGCGACACGCGCCAGTATGGCCGTTTCGGACACAATCTAAATCCCTTTAAACCATTAGTGGCTTGTGTATATATATATTTACTTGTATATACATGAATGTATGTATACATTTATTTATTTACGGTAATTGGCGAAAAATATACATCTCAACCACTCGTCGGACGGTCAAACAAATATAATTAGTAACTAAAAAATATTATGTCCCTTAAACATAATGTTATACTCTTAAAACATAAAAAATGTAATTTATTCGCAAGTTAACGTATTATTTATATGTTTTCAAATGCATGGTGTACTATCATACGTATATTTTTACCATTTAAATTATTGTAGAGAAAGGAATATGATTATATAAGGAATACAGATATGTGATTTTAATCGTCGTTTACTCGTATATTTATAAATTATTATACCCGTAAATTAAATTAATTGAGCGAATTGAAAAATATATTTCTATTTTTACAATATATTTTCTAAACATATTTTTATGATGAATAATATTTACTAGTGATTTTACACAATTTTTCGAACACGCACTGATTTATATTTATTACGATAAACTTTAATAGAATTATGAGCTTATTAAACTGTTTTCATAAGTTTCCCAAATTTACTTTAAAAACGAGTGAATTTATTTTTAATTAAATTATTGATTCCAGATCGTTTGTATCGATACAGATTTAATTTTTCTTTTTACATAAATTCTGGTACGAATGTGTACAACATATCATTATTTTAAAAGCTTCTGAATTGTACTTTTATAAATTAATTAAAAAACTAAATAAATACCAACGTAAAAATGAAAAGTAGTTTTCCGTTATGTGTTGTATAATATTCTTAAATTTATTCAATAATTTAAACATATAAATATCTACATATATGCATATACAATATATATGTATACTCGTACATTATAAACATATATGTATAAATGTACATTATACATAGATGCTCGTGAAAGTATATTATTTTCTACGTAATATTTAAAAATAAAAACTACATAAAAGTCTTGAATGTTACAAAATCTGTTAGCATGTTTGATTCAGTCCGATGCATGGTATGAATATTATATAATAACGAATTATTATGATTACATCCGATCGATCGGCCATTACATAACAATATACTTACGCGGCACCTTTTGACACGTATCATACGTACAAACACGAGTCTTATATGTGTTAACGGTAAAACAATGAATGTCAAAATCTGAACTACACTTATTTACAACGTGTTCGGTAACGTTCATTATCAAACGGCTTGTTTGCACCACCGAATTTCACTAATACATTATTATGTTTTCGTTTCCGATCGCGTTGAAACAATATAGGTCTTCTATTGATGAAATAAAAAAAAAAAAAAAATATTAAATTATTAACTTTTAAAAGAAGACAGTCCTATATGCATGATACGAATTATGTATTCTCGTTCGTTTGAGTACGATATGCAGCCGTTTACTTACACATCCGATATATTCGTACAATGGCGTTACTCGTTTTGTGCTAGATTTTAATGTACACGAATAATAGGTTCACAAAAACATTGGTGTGATCTATTTTAAACCCTCTTGGATACGGAATACTCATATCATTGTACTCGGTCGAAATCGATTGTTCGTCATCGAATAAATAATTTATCGTACGCGCTTAAGATTGTCGGTTTTCATTTTATTTTCATTTCAAAACAATTTTATTTATTCAATACAGTCTTCTCTCCGTTTTGTTTTCTAAGAAACAGTATCGGCCTGGTTCTAAAGGGCCCAGGCAGGATATTATTTGGAAGGGCCCGAGCCTACAAAATTAATACTAATACTAATACTAATACTTAATACTACAAATTTTTTTTATTATAATTAAATTAAATAAATCATAAATATGAAAAGTGTTCACAAAAATGTAATGCATTATACATAAGAGATTCTATATTTATCATTTAAAAAGAAAAAAAAAGTTAAATTTTTCTCTTATTCTAAATTTACAGGTAGGTATTAAACTTTTATATAAAAAACTATGTATATATAAAATAAATACATTAAATATATTATATTAAAAGTATTATCATTTTTTTTTTGACGATTTTGCTATTATCAATATTATATATATATATATATATAATCTATAAGTTTTATTTTGTCTACATTTAAAGTAATATCTTTTTCTATAGCCATAAGCATTAGTGGTTCTAAATGTTGCTGATCAAGTGACGATCTTAATTTTGTTTTAATTACTTTTAGCTTGGAAAATACTCTTTCACAAGTGACTTGAGTTTATGGCAATAGTATTATGTATTTAAAAACTTGATACAAGTTGTTGTACATACCAGAATGACAAGATAGTTGGGTAACAATTTTAAAAGCACATGCTATGCATTTCTAACAGGAATTGCAATTTATTGAATAAAAATTCATCTTCTGAATAAGATGTCATTACTTCATCTATAATATCAGCTTCACCATCTTTATTGTTCATTATGCCATGTTTTTTTGGAATAATATTAAAATAATGAGAGGCAATTTATTTAAATTCAAGTAATACAGAATCTCTATTAACATTGAATAACTTTGTTACAGTTATCAATATATCCATAGGATATTCTTCAAGCTTTTCGATGTATTCAAACATTTTTGGATCTAACCAACTACAATCCTTTAATATATTTTCATTTGTAATAAATCGTTCTTCAATACTATTTAATATCTTATCAAGAATTGTAAAAGTAATAATTCTAAATCGCTGAAAAGGATTGATATTTTCTACAATCTGAAGATTTTTGTCCAGATAATATTTTCTTTTTTTGAGAGACGTTTATTTTGAAAACCTACACTCAATTTTAAAAATATTTATTACAAATTAAATTTGTAAAACACTGGACAAAATACTATTGCTTTAATTAATAATAATTAATGTATTAATATTAATATTATTAATAATTATTATTAGTGATTGACTATTGGTTTATCGTCATGACAAATATTATATTAAGGCGGTGTTCTCACCAAAAGCAACTGATGATGGCAACGCGATAGAGATTCGAGTCTAGTTTTAGTTGAGTTGCCTAATTGTTCTCGCCTAAAAACTGAAATGCAACTGTGCACTTTTCAGTTTCACATAATTCAGTTGTCAAAATGTCTTCGTCGGATGAGGATATGCTTGTAGCATTAATGTATTTGAGACATAAAAAACGGCAAAAAAAAAGAATATGGGCTCATCCTTATTATTCATTACACATTAACCATAGTTCATTCATATTATTCAGAGAATTAGATCAAGATCCAGGCAAATTTCATGGATTTTATAGGATGAGCATTGAAACGTTTCAAGATTTAGTCGAATTAATGAAACCATCAATTAAAAGACTGGATACAAACTACCGAAAAGCAGTGTCAGTCGAGGAAAGACTTCTCATTACGATAAGGTAATATTTAGTATTTTAATAAAATATAATAGAATTGAATGCAATTACATGATTAAATTATTAAATGTTTTATTTAAAAAATAAAAATAATAGTAGTGACCTGTAAAATTAAATAAATAATAAAAAAAATTGAATACCCTTGAAAACTCATTAAATCTTATTATTTATTATTGTATATTAAAATATCCAAAACCACTGTCTGCTGGATCATATTGCTGATATTGATTATCTGTTCTGGACTCTGGTATAATTGGTGATGAAGAGTAACTAGCAGCACTTGAACGACTAGATATGTTTATTGAATCTGAGTCTTCCAAAATACAAGCAATGATGTCCAAAACTTTTCTTTTGAATTGCCTTTTCTGCGTGGAGTTCATTTGTTGCATATCTGGCAGTAAACTCAATAGGAACTTTTGATCTGCACATTCTGGAGTTGTAGTTAAATTTTTCTTTTTTGTTTCAAAATATTCTATAAAACAACTTTCGACATCACTGGCTTTATTATTTAATTTTAACTTTTTGGCGCCATGTGATATTGTTTTTTGGTTATTTGACTTTTCTTCATTGGTCAATATATCAGACAATCCTTGTTCATGATCAGATTGTATTTCATCATTTAGGCCTACTTGGATATCATCAATGTTTTTGTTTTCCAATTCTGGTAATATCAATAAATTACCTTGTTGTTGTTTACCACTCTTAACGAAAGGCATTATTAACTGCATAGCTTCTTCTAAATAATATTTTTTTTTAATACCACCCAATGAACCACTGGGTACTTTTTGTCTTAAATGACGTAGAAATACTGTTCGAAGGTTTTTCCATCGCTCTTTACATGTCTGTACTAAAATAATATAAATAATAAATTGATTACTTATAAAATAAATACATTATTGACCAATATATTTTATATAAATATAGTTTAATATATATATATATATACCTATAATATAGAATATTATAAAATTGAATATATATAACAGGATACGTTTATAATAATATTTTCTATACGCCATTTAACTTTCGAAATATTTTGACTTTTTTAAACTATTAATAGGCATATGACAATTTAATTTTTTTTTCCATTATTGCCAATAAAATTGTTTTTGTCGGGTCAAAATCCAAATTTATGTATATAAATTATTTTAGGTATATGGCAACAGGAGAAAGTTTTAGAGCTATGACATATCACTTTATGAGAGGGCTTACGACAATTAGTACTATTGTTTCAAACACTACTGAAAATATTTGGACCGTACTTCATCCAGAATATTTGGGTTCACCAACGCAAGAAAAATGGATACAAATTTCTAACAGATTTTATGAATTATGGAATATACCAAACTGTTTAGGGGCGATTGACGGTAAACATTTTAGAATTAAATGTTTACCAAATACCGGGTCAACATATTTTAACTATAAAAATTATTTCTCAATAGTACTTATGGCTTGTGTTGACGCCGACGGATTATTTACAACGATAGATGTTGGTGAAATAGGGAGAAATAGTGATGGTGCTGTTTTTCGAACTTCAAATCTCGGACGTGCTCTAAATTAAGGTGTATTACAGCTACCTCCCAGTAAACCATTACCTTCAAGTAATGATGAAAATGATTTTCCTTTTTATTTTGTAGCGGATGAAGCTTTTCCCCTCACAAAATATATAATGAGACCTTATCCAAAACGAAGTTTGGACAATAAAAAAAGAGTTTTCAATTATCGACTTTCAAGAGGCCGTAAAAGTGTCGAGTGTGCGTTTGGTATGTTAGTATCCAAATTTCGTTTATTTGAAGGACCAATTTGTTGTAAGGAAGAAACTATAAATTTCATTATAAAAGCTGCTTGTGTCCTTCACAATTTTATTCGAATAAAACAAGGAATATTTACTCATCCTAAACAGTTTGAAATACAACAAGAAAATCATCAAATTTCGAATATTCAAGTTCAACAAAATCGAGTTCAACAAGTAATAAGACCTTTATCAGAGGCACAACAAAACAGGGAAAAATTATGTAATTATTTTATGTCACCAGCCGGTTCTATTCCATATCAATGGAACACTATAATTTAATTAATTTAATACCCATATCCGATAAATTATAATTATTATTATTTTTTTTTTCAAATTTAATTTTAGTTACTGATGAATGATGATGTACTATGTATATATTTAATATTTTATGCATAACATTAATTAATACATAAGTTATTACATAATAATAAAAAAAAAATACTTACTAGAATCATGTGTTATTTTTGAAATGTCATTCCACGCTTTTTCTTTGATATCTTGCCGTGTATAATTAGGCGATGTTATATCATATAGACAAGTATGACTTTCAATAAGTTGTACAAAATTTACATTTTTTTCCTGCTCATTTGCCATTTTATTAAATAAATAAATAAAATATACAAAAGGTACAAATAAATAAGTAAATAAACACGCAGCGAGCAAGCAACTAGCTAGAAGAGACTGACATATCGAGTTGCTTTAAAATAGTTTCCAAATAGTCGAGTTGAAATCTAGTCCTGTTGCTACCGGTCAGAACATGTCAATTTAGTAATACGTGTCGCGTTGCGTCGCGGTTGCGTTGCCGTCATCAGTTGCTTTTGGTGAGAACACCGCCTAAATGGTAATATTATATTATAAGTGGTAATATTATATTACCATTAACTGCACATATGATAAAACGATAAAATCAATATCCAACATATCTATGAGTAATCTATAAATAAATCTTATATCTTTCGGTTGATCATAAACATCAGGACTTTCCATGTTTTATTTTCTATTATTGTTATCAATATGGATAGTTAATATTATAATACTTTATACAATTTACCCAATAATTCCACTTTTACTTATTTATTATTATTATATTACTTAACTCGCGCCATAAGTCACAACCACATATGAATATATATATATATATATATATATATATATATATATATATATATATATATATATATATAAAAAGACGGGGGCCCAGGCAGCGATTGCTGCCTAGCTGCCTTGACCAGGCCGACACTGCTAAAAAATATTCTTATTACACTCGTGTTTGTTATTTATTCCTATATTCCTATAAACATCCGTATGTTAAGATTTATACTAGTCCTAGACAAAACGAACTCGATATGATTCTAGCATACATATTTTTGTGCGTATACGTTTTATAAATAAATATTAAAATATTTTGTGGTTTCGCGCGTGTAATTCGTCCCTGTGCTACCGTCGCAGAGACAACGTCACCCACGTATTCGCACAAGTAGCTTTCGCGTTTCCACGGGAAATGTACAGACAAAATGTCATGATGTGCACTAAGAACGTCATTGAATTAGATCTCATGTAAACATTCCTAGTTCTCGATCAGACACGTAACACAGTAGCACAACACATTTGTGTACAATTTCTACGTGCGAGTAAAAGTTATGACCTGTGATAACCACCAGATTGAACATTTCATTTTCCGTGATAGATCATTTCAAGTTGTACATAATATAACTCCAACGTTGACGTCACGTTACAAACCGAAGCAAAATCAAAATATTATGTATTCAATGCGCATGCAAGGCGTAAGAACAACACTAATCATATCAAACTGTTGTGATGAACTGTTTATTTATTCATATGTAAGTACACGTATACTCGTTAAATACGAAAATGTACAAAAATGAACGCCAATCGTTTTTTTTCAAGTAGCGTAAAAAATAAAAGTTATCGGGGCGTAACAACTCCGATTACATACTATATCAAATCGAGTATATAATTAACTTTAAACTTGTATCATTTTTTTATTTTTTTATTTTTTATTTTTTACTTTATATTCAAATCGATTGTATTTTGTAATGGGATCAACAAAATTTGAAAATACAATTTTTGCAAATTAATCGATTTCATCAGGTGTTGTGCGGGTAAATTGTCAAACGTAGGTCAAAACGAAGCAAATATTATAAGAATTTCTGTGAACGCACATTTTTACCGACACAAGTTTTCTAGACCATTCTAGAACCATCATTGTTTTTTTTATTACTTTGATGTACTTATTGAAACATTGTCTTTTTACATTAGCATGGTGTTGCTTATCGGCATCAACCGATAAAAATGGTTTTTATCAGATATTTATCTATGTTAGTGTATATTAGATTTAATCAGAACCAAAAATCATAATATATTATGTAATTAACTTTCGAACCGATAGATGCCAGTATATGATTGGAAAAACTAAGCTATTTATCGATTGACCGGTACATATGAATATGACAATATTCTGGGTTTTTATTTTTAATTATTCTTAATAGTAAACTATGTCTATGATAACAATAACACACGGTTATGTGTTGATATATATCTAAATCTAAGATAATTTCCAAAGTTATACAGATAAGTCAAACATTTTATTTGTAGATCAATAATGCACGGTTGTTGTCCATACGAAACAGTATAACTACTCGGAACGTACCTATATTTTTTCGACGTATTTCAGTGCCGTATTTTTGTGTGTTTCATTCTTTTACTTTTTATCATAAATTAGTAGTTTTTTACTATATATAGAAGAAATTAGTTTAATAGAGAAATTGTATAATTGCTAGAAAATTAATTTCAATCCGATTCCGAAGACGACTTGTAATCTGGCGACGAATAAGGTATACATGTATAGATTATAATATAGTTGTCTTAGAGGAACTTAATACGTTTTTATAAAATATTGGCGATGAAGAATTATATCAGTTCCTTAGATCTATAAACTTATTAGATAATTATGTAAGATACCAATTGAATATAAGAAATCTTGAAGCATATATAATTATAACTTTTCTGTGATTTTTACTCTAACTTTTCGTATCAAAAACTTCCAAAGCTGTTTGAAAAGTAGACTTTTTAATTTTTCATATCATAACTTAATGGATAATTATTATTTTAATAATTAAATGTCCGCAGAGTCGTCATAACATTAACACTTTATACTTATTAAATAAGTCTAGATAATTTAAATACTTATATAACAACATACAACAAGAATTCAAAAATTCAGGAGTAAATATTTTTATTTAAATAAAAAATAGCTCGTTACTTATGTTTATAGCGATTGAACTTTTAATTTTTCTATTTCATTTTATAAATATTTCACCATGTTGTGAAAAACTTCTCAAAAACATGAAATATTGAGTTGCTTTTTTTTATATCGTATAAGAATACTAATTATGTATACGTTAGGTATAAAATGTTCTGCATAGAAGATATCATTAAACTTAAATTTATCCAAAGATAAAACCATAATATCTCCCACTTATTTAGAAGATGATTGTTATTAGCACTTCTATATATAACTTATATAACTCATCATAAATGACAAACATGTTAGCGACATTTAATTACAATTATATAGTAGTTTTTATAACATAAAACAATTATTTTATGATACTTTAATTTTCATTTTTTTTCAGTTATATATTAAAATTTTATTAGTTATCAAAATGAAATATAATTATACAAAAAAGAAAAAGAAATAATGATAATATAAATATCTTCTTCTTCTTCTACTTCGCCTTCCTCCCAACTATTTGGGGTCGGCCACCCTTGTCCTACACCTCCACTTTACTCGGTCAATCACATCTCCTCTGCACACACCGACAGCCCTCATGTCATTCTCCAAAGTCTCCAACCATCTCTTTTTTGGTCTTCCTCTTCCTCTTTTTTCTTCAACGTCCATCTTCATAACCACTCTTACTGCATTCGTTTCCAGTGTTGGGAATAGATAACTAATAATTTATCTAGATAAAGATAAAGATGACTATACTGATTCTTATCTAGATACAGATAAAGATAGTTATACTAAATTTCATCTAGATAAAGATAAAAAATAGTACATTTTTATCTAGATAAATATGAGATAATTTCATGTTTGATTTTGAAAATATTCGGGATACTACAGCCCAGGCGTGGCTCCAAGGGGGGGGGGGGCACTGGGGCCATGCCCCCCCCAGCTTTCTTCAAAAATTTTAATTTTTCACATATTTGTCCTTGTGAACTGTTAAATCCTGATTTTAATTACCTACCTAGCTAACAATTTTATTTGGTGGCCTAAAAAAACCATATGACATTAATATGAGGTGTGTATCATAATATAGGAACGTAGTCGGACTCTGTATTCATTTGGAGAAACAGTTATTATCAGTAATCACTTACAGGTTCCAGGTTAGAATATTCTCTAACTCTAGTCCCCTCTAAGTCCCCCTTGAAATTAAGCGATGGCTGAAAAAAATGCCCCCCCCCCTTTGTAAGTTTCAGAAGCCGCGCCTGCTACAGCTTACAGATATTAGGTAAAAAATTCATAATTAAAAACATTTTAAAATAAATATCATTTTTTAAACTCATTTCAAACATTAATAAACATAAAGTATAAAATAATTTTTTTTTGAAATAAACTTCAAAAGAAGATTGTCATCTTGTCAGTTATTATCTGTGTCATAGGTATGTGATGTACAGAATAATGTAAAAATGAAAATTTAGAAACATTTTAAATTTTCAAATTTTATTTTTATTCTATTTAAATAAATCATCTAGATTGGTACTGATAGATAACAAGATTTTCATCTAGATGAAGATAAAGATAACTGAGTATAAATTTATCTAGATAAGATAAAATATAAATAATTTTTATCTAGATAACTTATCTAGATACATTTATCTAGATATTTCCCAACACTGTTCGTTTCCTCTCGCCTCATCATATGCCCAAACCATCTCAGCCTATTTTCTCTCATCTTGTCCATAATTGGCGCTACACCAACACTACCTCTCACGTATTATAATATAATAATATTATAATTACGTACTATAATTACGTATTATAATTAAGTATGATAATATAAATATAATGTATAAAATATAGAAATCGAAAATTATTAAAAGAATAATTTTATAAACAATACAACATATTTAAGCTTTGGTCTAAAAGTGATTTTTCAGATTTTTTTGATTTTTTAAGGTGTGTGACTTATAACATAGTAAATTGAGTAAAAAATAACATCATATTATTTGTTTCGGAAGTGTGTCTAAATTGTTATAATTTATGTATCGGATAATTTTAGTAAAGATAGATTACGTTTTAATATTAACAGTCAGTTGTTTTTGAACAAACAGCACCACGAAATTAAATTACAGAACGTGCATTCGTCTCTAATTTATTACAATGACAAATGTTTCCATTGAAGAAGAAATAATATTTTTGCCCATCGATCAATTTAATCATGCCATTGCGTGTCTCTACATTGTTCACGAACACGGTTGTACCATGGTTTCCCTGGAATTGATCCGAATCGCAGATAGATAGTCCAATATGCTCGTTTGTTAATCCCGTCGTACGAATTAATTAATTAAAAAGTTTCGGGACCAGACGTACGGAATCCATATTATGAACCGGAATAGGCATGTATTATTATAGTGTTTGCGATGAAAAGTAATTATAAATCGCATGTGTGCAATTGAATTATTCGAATAAATTTGCTGCAGCACAATGGTATTAAAACGAAAAGTTTTGTTAATTTGTTGTCAAACTTTGAGAAATTCTTTAATTAATTCTAAAAATTAGAATGTTGTCGCATTGAACGCCATTCTTGTTTTAAATGTAATGTATAATGTTTACTCTCCAGTAGAGTATTTTTGAACGGAATTTGTAAAAAATATTTATGGCCTTCATGCGTTGGTTCGTCGATCGATGAAACCGCCGTGTTGGCAAACTTAATGATAATAGTTTAATAAAAAGTTTTAATAATACAGTGCCAATGGTATCTTTAATTTTTTCTACAACTAATATTTTACCAGTGTATATTACATTGAATTCCATGGAGTTTATGTTTTAAAACATGAAAAAAAGTTTTTTTTTCTTCTGTTATATCGTTATGAATAAAAAAAAAGTTTCTAAAAGTATAATTATTAGTTAAATTATCGTTAATGTTTGGACAAAGACTATATTTGGAAATTATTTTAACGGGACCAGTAAAATCTTTGGACGAACACACATTAATTCTATACGTATGTACATTACATGAAAACTATCCGTATAACATTCAAAATATTATTATTTTTTTTTTATATTTTTAAAAATATAATGACATATAATGAAACATAATAAAGATGATAAAATACATCATGTCACGATGACTTTGATGGATTGACATGTATAAAAAATTATTTATATATATATACATATAAATTGTATATACTATACTACGTATAATGTACAAAACAACGGCTCAAAATTTGCAGGAACGGACGTAAACAACTATCTCAATATTATATTATGTTATAAATGAAATATTATAAATGTAATGTCACTTAAAATGAGAAAACCGGGGAAAACTGTAAACCTGATATGATAAAATTATTAAAAAAAATGTAGCGTAATTAACAATTTTATCAACCAAGTATATTGTACCGATAAATTAGATTGAATGTATAAATAATTATTTGGAATTTAAGGATTAATTTTACACTAACAATAATGTTCCAACTTATTAGATAATCGTTTTAATTCGTTCTAAATCTACATCATATAATTTAAAATAGTAGGTCTCAAAGTAGTATGTAATATTTGAAAGGTACGGAAACTCATTTCAATTTACATTTCAAAGTATTGATATCACATGGTGAAACATAAATCATATACATTTGTGATGTGTATGCATGTATAAAAAATGGTAAAATAATATGCGGTGTGTGATCGAAAAATACAGGGATTAAAACTATATCTGAACTTTAAATAAACGTATCAAGAATTTACTCATACCGGATAAAATCATAACTTATTTAAACTAATTTTATTCAACCCACGAGCTACATTTTTCTTTTAGTAATGCACAACAACCCATTGAAGTTGTATATTTCAGTTTCATCAGTCCTTTTCATCATATCTAACAAACCAGAGCAAAGTGTATGCATTTGATTTACGTTAAATTCTGTAAATCAGCTACTGGAAATTTTTAAATGATAAAATATCATTTTAGGATGAAGCAATAAGCAGATTCAAAACATTTGAATGATACAAAAGGGTTACAGAGGATCGTGAAGCAACCAACGATTGCCCAAACGTATTGGTTGACCTTCAACTTCGAAATACTGTGTAATGGTGGCTTAAATTCGAGATTTAAGTTTGTTATGATCCATGAAAAACGTTACACTTACCAGAAAATCCTCTTATCACCATTCGTCGATGTGATCGAATAACTTCTCGAACTTTAGTCACCACGTCAACATTTCTTGACGTTGATGGTCGACCAGTACGGGGTTCATCGTTTGTTGAGTAAACATTGTTTGGAAGTTAAACAATTAAGAGATTATTTGAATTAAAAATGTTTGAGCGACAGCGAACATCTACAAAACTGAATTAATTTTTGAGTCATTTAAATATAGTTCTTTCTAATGTAATACCATATGCTTGCGAGTCTCGTTCGAATAAATATGTATTACATAAAAATTTAAAAAATTATTTTCATAAAATGTATGCACTTTGAAATGGCAGTATGAATATTGTACGACCATATTTAGATAAGGTAAAAAAATAAATACACACGACAATGAATAACATTTTAGAATAATTATTTTCCTTTGACTCATAGATACATAAATTATGCATATAACTACAGTTGACTGTATTTTAATTTATAAACTGAGACTTAATCGATTTACCGTAGATGTATTCTATGTTGCATCCTTTCTATGTACGTTTTGGTGGCCAGAAGAAAATATTACGCTCAAATTGATGGTTTTCGGCGAGTTTTGAACAGCTATAAAATAAATAAACATGCACGCACGCGTGGGTTCCGCAAGCGCACATAGTATATATAGCACTTTATATATATATATATATATATATAAAAATAATATTAATAATAATAATAATAAATATCTAAAATTACCTAGTCGATTGGATAAAAACAGGAAATAATGTGATATACGTAAGGTTTCAATTGATTATAGTGGGTGATGATTGCAGCGAAGACGGGTCATTAGACATCGCTAAGGGTAATTGACTGTTGGGACCTTTAGTCGAGGGGTATTATCCTTTCGACCGACTCGGCAGTGGCGACAATGTAAATATGCATGCTAGTGTAGTGCGGCGGAAAAGGCTCGAAGAAATTTTCGAAATTTATTTTCAAGTTTAATATGTTATATTGTAGGATATTTATCCCGAAGTTCAATCGTCAGAGAAAACGGACGGGGAAAAAAATGAATAAATGACGTGCTCATAAATCAAACGTTTATCGATAGACGATGGATCGTTGTGTACGTAGTGCGCGTCATTCTTTTAGTAGCAGAGCAATGTTTTCAGTGCGAATGTTCACTTCTTATTTTTATTTTTATTTTCAAAACATCCAACGGTCACGTATGTATTGCCACGGAGTGTATGTGTAGTAGTTAATGTGTTCGTCGAGTTCTCAATGATTTGTCAGTCGCCTGACGTATAATTCAGACCATATATTATATACGTGGTATAATAAATAAAACGCCATGCTTTGTATGAAAGTGGGAGAAGATGCTTTTGCTTTAAGAAATAATTTATTGAAACAGCTCAAACGATTGTATAATATATAAGTCCGAACAAAATCGATACAAAATATTCGATTAAGTTCGGTGAATATATAATTATATATTTCCATATATATCTTACTGACTACCTACAATAATATTATTCAACAGTAACCAATTTAGTTATTGGAAATCCGACGTATTTAAACGCGGTTTGGTCAACGTTAATAACACCATTAGTCATCGCAGCCTGAATAGGAAAAAGAGAGAAACTGAGTCAGGTGAATGATATTGCTGCATTAAAGTAGGATGACTCCTAAACTTAAGAGCAATGTTCCATAGCATAAAAAACGGTTCTGAATAAAAAATATCACTAGATCAGTTTATACTTCAAAAAATTGTTGAATTAGTAGTGAAACAACATTTTGAGTTTTATGATAGGTTGAAATTATAATGTTTATACTTAGGCAAAAAAAAAAAAAAAGAATCTAAAATTTGGTAGAATTCAAAATTTCAAGTAACAATTACTTGAAACAAAAACTTGAATCAAAAAAATCTAAAACAATAAGAAAACGATTGGGTAATTCACAAAATGACCACATCCAAATTTAAAATTAGTAAAATATTCCATTAGAAACCTATTATGATAAAGATGATTGGAGTACATTTTCAAGTCCAAATCGTGTATATATATATTTTAAATAATCAATCAAAAAATATTCGAATGATTGGTTTCAGAAAAAAAAACATACGTAATTGACGTATTAACGGACAGTAAAAAAAAAGAATCTCGATAGCGAAAAAAAATACCATCCGTAGTTTTATTTTAGTCCATTTAAAGTATTGGGACAAAGCGATAGAACGATGACACCGGAAAAAAGTTCTGGAAAATGTGCACACAATTTGACTATACACAAGTCCACAAGGTTAGTGCTCTGCGCGGTCCGTAATTTTAGGGACCGTACCGGACAGAAAAAGTTAACAAAAAAAAAAAAAGGATCAAAGTCGGACCAAACCGAATGTCAAATTTTTTTTCATAGATCGGACCTGACTGAAAATTTAAAATAATTTGTTGGAGTGGACCGAGACCGAGCCACCGGTCCGAACTAACAAATTTCAGATTGTAATAGTTCATGTGTCCATGTGACCGGACCGGACTTATTCAATTTTTTTTTTCTATTTAACTGGACCGTAAATATAATATAAAACTATACAAAACAGATAATATAGGTAAAGTAGGTGAAAAATTACATACTACATTGTATATAAATACCTATATATTACGGCGTGGCATGGCAAATGTATACAAGCCCTTCCTTGTCGTTCGCACCATAACGAGAATAATTGCAACCATTGTTCTTGAAAATATTGTCGATAATAATTGTTAATTGTTAGGTACCATGAACATATACTCCTCATTTATATACTGCATAAAACAACGACACAGGGGTAAAATATTGATTCCCGTGATAATATACATGTTATTAATTTTATAATAAATAAATAATAAATAATGCCTTAACAATTTTAAATCATATTTAATGGATTTTAAACGATCCGTAACCGTCTAACCGGGACCAACCGGTGCGGACCGAACCAATTTTAGAAACCGGATCAAACTGAAATGATAACAGACTGTTTAAATCAAGACCGGACTGAATTATTTCATAAAATTATGGAGTCGGACCGGACCATGCATAGCACTTCAAAGGAGTAATGATCGAAATTATAGCTAAACGCAATGCACCTTTGAATTTAATTATGTTTAGCTTTTAATTGAATTAAGTTACATAACCTTACAACATTGACGTAATAAATGCTGTTGGATTCTGAAATGTGTCTGGTTATTAGTGATGGGAATAATCGAATCATTTGATTATTTGAATAATCGAATCAATTCGTTTATTTTAAAAATCATTCGAATAATAAAATAATCGAATTAATCATTCTAACGAATTAATCGAATAAAACATTCATAGATTAAAAATTAGTAGGGAAAACCATGACAAAATAACATGTCATGGTAAAAATAATCAAATACTTTATTTATCTCACTTTTACTTTTCTTACTCGTATACTACTGACTACTGAATAATAAGTAGAGATGGGAATTATCGAATGTTTTTTTTATCTTACTACTTATATACTACTGATCAGGCGCGGATACAAGGGGGGGGGCTATGGGGGCTGAAGCCTCCCCCCCTTAGACTAGGACTTCGATAGTTAAGATATTTCAAAAAATAAGAAAGAATTCGTACAAAATCTCGGGACGGGACGTGGATACATTTATTTTCTCTGTGTAAGTACGCAACGACTTTCGAGAAAATCGCGGGTCGGACGCGTCGTCGGAGGCTCGTTCGTGGAGGCCAATGACAATTGGTGCGTAGTGCGTCCGGAGAAATGGAAGAACAAAAAGGTAGAAGGGGCAAAAGGGAAGGAATTTTTTCCCATCATAAAAACATTATTACATTTATTTGCCACCATACCAGTTACCACAGCTAGTGCAGAAAGAAGTTTCTCTTCATTAAGACGCCTAAAAAATTATTTGAGGTCAACCATGGGACAGGAGCGTTTAAACGGTTTAGCTGTTATAACCATTCATAAAAATATACCTATAAATATTGATGATGTGATTAATATATTTTCAAGATCATCTAGAAGAATAAAAAGGAAGGATTGGTCAATTTAATTTGTTATGTTTATTTAAGTTTGTTATTATTAAAATAATAATTATTAAATAATCTCTTATAATAAGCATATATAATGAATAAAAAAACTTAAACTAAATGCCGATGCTTTTATATACTTTAAGTGAATTTTTTTGTTTAGCCTCCCCCTCCTTTTTTTCATTTCTAGATCCACGCCTGCTATTAATTAGCAACTATTTTATAGTTATCGATTAAAAAACTCGTGTTCTGATGGAAAAAAAGTCACGGAAATACAAATATTTTAATTGTAGCGTATGAAATTCATGAAATTTATTTTTATGTTGTTTTAAAAAGAAAATATTTGACACTACATATTTTTTAGGAACTATTTTATATTTATGATATTTATTTTATATTATGATTATCTTATATTTTATAATTTAATATTTATAATAAATATTTGTTCTTTTTTTTATGTTTTTATTCTTTACTTAGATACATGATATAGATAATTCATGGATGATAAATTTCAAAAATTATCAGCCAATATATTTTTGTAAACAGAAAAGCTCTACATCAACAGAAAAAATTGGAGCATACTTGAAATGTATGAAGTCATTCATTTGAAGATCTTTTGGAAGGTCATCTGTTGTCGTTTCTTTTCCTGACATGACTTTTGAAATTTTTGACAATATCTTAAACCTCTTGTAAACCCCTACTAAATGCTTCCCCAAATAATGGTTCTTCGGATTTGTTATCAGATTATTCGAGAGTATAACGATTGTCGATTATCTAAGGTTTTAATTAAATTTAGCCAAAAGTATTACCATATATTCGCGTATCAGGATGTAAAGTAGTTATTATTATTAAATTAATTTAAATTACTAGAGTAGGACCTATAATTTCAAACAGGTTTTTATTTTATATTGGTGACGATTTTATAATGACATATTTACTAACAAATATATTTTTAAATATACTCAAAGTCCAACATTTTCATGAAACATTAATAAAAAAAATATATTGTGAATAAAATGCAATGAAATGCTGTAAAATTCAATTTTATCTTAAAATATGCACATTTAGGTAAAAAAAAACCTCAAAATATGCGAAAATATTCAAACTAAAATTTCATTTTTGAACTCGTCGGGTGGTGATTCAAATTTATTACTCGTCCAGCATATTTTTGATGCACTTAATGAAAACATGCAAATTCATGAACTTCCAGGCCCTACTAAAGACTTTAAAGTACTCACTAATTAGTTTACTATAGTAAACTGGTAGTAAGATAAGAAAGACCATTCATTTATTTTATCATTCGATTATTCCCATCACTATTGATAATAATGAAAATATAAATTTTATAAACTAGTCTTGTATTTAAAAATAAGTATAATTATTTCGGCAAATGCGTTTACTACGCACCAGTTATTCGTATAATAATAACTATTGTTGTATAATTTCTGTCTATCACGTGGTTAAGGTTAAATTGTATTAAACGACTGTTGTCGATGTTTCCTGCTAGTATAACAATCAAATGGTATTATGCCAAATGTTTAAATCGGAAAGATTTGCTGTTAATGCATGTACGGACAACGTTTTAAACTTGAGACGTGGCCGTTAGGACGTCGAAAACATTGAAATAGTATTTATAACGTTGATATTATCATACTGCTTTAATATCGTAAAATATTGTGTCGTATAATAAAAATATGTTTCTATATATCATTGAAATCAATAAAATTATAAATAAATCAATAATGTTATCGTATATAATAATAATTAATAATGTTGCCTACATTATTGAGATAAAAAAAACGATGGTTTATGTATTTGCTGATAACTAGTCATTAATCCAGTACGTACGTGAGCTTTGAACTATTTTTTGTACCCACATCGCCAAATCCGTTTTAATCCATCAGAACTACAAAATATCAAATAAATGGATATAATACCCATGGTCAGAAAAAAAAATAAATAAACAGAAAAAAATATTGCTATCGCGGTTCGATTCGATCAACGTGAGTTAAACGTAAACTTCTAACTGCACTGATAAGCTACCTTTACACGGAATTATCAACGAAAATATAATAAACTACCAACCGAAAACTACCTATATAAGGTATATCGAACTAAATCGCGGTTGGGTTTTTCACAATCGCGCCGAATGATACAAAATTATACTATATAAAGTAAATATAATGTTTTATTGTTTCTACGTCGTCAAATGACATCACCTCACGAAAACGTTACATCCCACAAAAAATATCGTTTATTCTACACGGCGAAATCTATTGAATATTAACTATAGTCACACATTAACACGACACGGTGGACACATACTATAATTATACCATCATCACGCACGTTATAATTGATAATTGTTAGAAAATTTCTCACGTCGTATGATTCTGCAACACAGCAACATCCCTATCAAGTCTTAGGGTCAATTGCGATCTCCTTTCTGTACAGTCATACAATGTTTTTTTTTAACTCGACAGTTCTTCTTACTGCACCATTCACGATGGCATTTTATGTATGCACGCTATTCTTCTCCACCTCAACACTACCGACCTTTCCGTTGAACGCCTTCTCCTCACCAGTATTTGCTCTACCAAAAATAATAATTTCGCCCTCTCACCCCCCCCCCCTCCACATAACTCGAAATTATTCATCGTGTTTTCAATCGAATCAATTATTGATTTCATCCTCTCAGAAGGATTGTTTTCGTAATTTTAGATTCTGAACTGAGAGAAGAATGTATTGATTTTACCATGATGTGTGTTTTTTTTTTTTTCTGTATCTGTCTACACGATTTGGGGCAGTAAAAATGCTTCGATTGCCTTATGCAGCAACTTTTCTGAAAGGAAAGTGACTCTAGTTGGTACTTTGGAGGGTCAAAAGTGAAAAATTTTAATATTTTTTAAATGCGTCGGGAAAAACCCTTAAAAATTAAGACAAAAACGGTATATTTTACGCAAAACCAGTTTTCGACAAAATCGAATTTTTTTTGTTGCTATAACTCAAAAACTAATCGATGTAAATACTTGAAATTTTCACCAAATGTTAAGATTATCGTTCTCTATACACCGTTAAATTTTCAAAGTATTTTGACTTTTATTGAGCTATTTATAGACAATTGAAATTTTCAATTTTTTTAAGTAATTTTTTTAAAAACAACGATAAAATTTTTTTGGCCGGCCTGAAAATCTTGAAAATTTAATACAAGGTTTCTTATAAGTTTTTCTTTAACTGATAAAAAAAAATCCAAAATAGTAAGTCACAATTTTTTTTTATAAGTGCTCAAAGTTCCAATTTATACAAAATATGTAAAAATTGCGAAAATTTGGAAATAATTTTGTGGTTGAAAATTCATAAAAATTTTTCTGTTCATACTTAAGGTTCAAAATTTTAACACTAGGTTATCTATAAGCTAATCTTCAAAATTCTTTAAAAAAATTTTTACCGTACTTTGAGGAAAAAATTTTATGACTGTTTGAAATTTAAATATTTACGAAATTGCATAAAATAGCGATTTATTCTCAAACGATTTTAAATATTTTTTTATAATTCAAAAAGTATAAGTCGCAGATTTTTGAAATTTCTACCAGCTATTAAGATTGGTGTTTCTTTTGCGTTATATTTTTTTCAAAATATTATATTGATTTTTAAGCCACTTATAGGCATTTAAAATATTCGATTTTTTTACATTTTATTTTTATAATCGGTGATAAAAAAATTTTGGCTCGTACAAAATACTTGAAAATTTAATAGAAGATTCCATAGAAGTAGTTTTTAATGTCATTCAAAAATTATTAAAATCCATAGGCACAATTTTTTTTTATAAGCGTTTGAACAGCGAATATTGACATAAAATGATATGTAAAATATAATATAATATATTATATCCAAACTGTCAAATGATATCGGTTTTTTTAAAATGCTCTTACTCAAAAACGAAAAACCGCAACAACTTGAAATTTTCACCAAATCTTTATATTGACGTTTTCTATACATGGTTAAGTTTTCAAAGTATTTTGACATATTTTGACTTATTTATAGACAATTTAAATTTTCGATTTTTCTAAATTTTTCGTTTAAAAATAAAATATACTTATTTCAATATTTATAAATAACATTGTATTATATTCTAGACAGACATATCATCTCCGTTCAGAATCGTTTTTCGTATACAATGATACCTATCATTGAATTCAAATTTAACAAATCCATTATAATGTCCTATCCTATGAAGAGTCGCACTCCACCCCCAAGTGTATAGCAGAGCGAGGCCCATCCGGTTTCTTTTTTTTTTTGTATTTATCAATTAACATCAAAACGTGACCTTGGCGATAAACATTTTCAAATGCGCCTCTTCGTTAATAGAAAGGAAACTTTAAACGAGTTCGCGTGGCGCCCGGAAATCAGAAGGTCTTAGACAACATATTTTTATAAATTATAAATTATACAATTATAAATTATTGAGCACAGAATTACTACGTGTTTCACCCCCTCCGGCCGATAGCTGCACGTTCGATCGTTCGTATAATAATATTAAAGGCTCAAAAACGCGTCGTGTTTCCCGACCAATGGGAAATAATGTATATTAATTTCCCGTGTAATCGATTTGCGGGGAAAAATACAGCATAAGAGTTTCACGACATCCTCTTAAACGCAATATACATACCAACTACCAGCACACGAACGGAACGAGGTCTTTCGTGACCCATATCCCCCGAGCATATATGCCGCTTACGTACATGCGAGTGTGTGTGATGTTTTTGTGCGTGCGTGTGTTGCTAAATCGTGTATACATTTTCTCGATTAAATTGAACACAATAAAGATGGTTATATTAAATTCGATTAAAAAATATAACCAACTCGAGAAGGTTATTTGAATTCTGATAACGAACAATGACTGCAACGGGAAAGAAATTGAATACGGTTTCACGGCGACATGGCATGTGTGCTTCGCTTAAAGAAAATCGCGTTGGTTTTTTAATTTTCGTTTATCATGTTCACAAATATGTTCTCTTTTTGATGAGAATATGTATTCAAAGAAATTTAACAACCAAATATTTAAATTGAGTATACTTTTATAAATCGACAAATGACAGTATGATACTTGTTATTAAATAGTAGCCGAAAAAGTGTTTTTAAACACTTGATAGTTGTTTTATATTATATTAACATTCACGACCATTTGTATTATGATATATGGTTCTTTTGATTTTAAGCATTATTACCCTTACATTTCTGGAGATACGATATGTTATTCTACAAATTCATAGAAACCAAATTTTAGATTCTGAACGGAGTGATGGAATCTATTGGTTTTATAATAATGTGTGTTTTTTTAATTTTTTTTTATTTTTTTTTTTTTTTAATTTTTGTGTCTGACGACACCTTTTTTTTGGCAGTAAAAATGCTTCGATTTGCTTAAGCAGCAACTTTTTGAAAGAAAAGTGAATGTAGATGGTACTTTGGCTAGTTAAAAATCCAATTTTTCAATACTTTTTAAAAAAATCGAAAAAAACGATAAAAAATTACGAAAAAATGGGAAATTTTACGCAAAATCACGTTTTTACAAATTAAATTTTTTTAAAATGCTCTAACTCAAAAACGAAAAACCGCAAAAACTTGAAATTTTCACCAAATCTTTATATTGACGTTCTCTATACATGGTTAAGTTTTCAAAGTATTTTGACATATTTTGACAATTTAAATTTTCGATTCCTGTAAAATTTTTTTTTAAACATCTAGGTATCAAATTTAATTGGCAGACCGAAAACTCTTGAAAATTTAATACAAGGTTTATAATTAGTTAAATTTATCGTAACTAAAAAATTTTGGAGATCATTTCACTCAAATTGTTACTGTATGCAACTGCCAACCCATCCTAATTGAAAAATATATTTATCGTTTCAAAATAAAATATATTTTTTACAATATTTATAAATAACAATGTGTTATATCCTAGACAAACATATTAACTCCGTTCAGAATCGTTTTTCGTAAACAATGATATCTATCATTGCATTCAAATTTAACAAATCCATTGTAATAATGACCTATCCTATAAACGAGGTGCACTCCACCCCCAATTGTACAGCAGAGCGAGACCCATCCGGTTCTTTTTTTTATTTTTTTTTTATCTGTTGTGTTATTGTATTTATATGTTTCTTGTAATTTGTGTTACTGGTATAATATGACCGTTCAAACCACGATGGTTACGGTTACGACTGAGCTTGACCCTCTCTCGCCTCCGATCTTTCAAACTAGTCTGACGTCTGTAATTTTTAATTCTGTTTAATATTCCTGTTTGCCGATTTTTTATCGTATTAGACCGTTTCATCGAACAACATTAGTATTATTTGTTGTAAAAGTGTTTTATCTAATATATTTAAGATATTATTATTTTCATTAACAACCTTGTTTCGTGGCCGTTTATTCTTATCACCCTTCTGTGAGTCATTTGACAGTGGCGTACAACCAGTGGCGAAACGAACCTAAAATAACCCATAAGCAAACTTACAATTTACACATCCACCCACCCACTTACCGGCTATAGGTACCTGGCTATTATATATTTAAAATATTTTTTTGTTCAATTAATGTATATATATATTAATTTATATTTTTACCAATAAATTTAGGTAGGTTACTTATAGAATAAATAGTATATTATACTGTATAATAGTAGGTTCATATTATAATTAGGTAGATATTGTAATATCATTTTTTTGTTTTTGAAGAAACTAAAGAAAATAAAACATAATAATAATATGTAGGTACCTATTATTATAAAATAATTGTATTCTAGGAGATGAGAGACAGTTCCTTTATTCTTATAATGTTATTCTAATTAACATATTTTACAGCAATTTAGATAATGTATATAATGTATTATACTAACTTAAAACAAATTTAAAAATATGAAATTAATTATTTAAACATCAATTGTTTTTTTAAAACATCTGAAGTCATAGCAAATGTATCTATGGCTTCATTATAATTGACTTCAATATCCTTTTCCATGCTCAAAATCAATAAGCTTTCGAGTCGGTTTTGTCCAGTTGTTGAACGTAGGCGAGTTTTAATCAATTTTACCTAAAACAAAATGTTTATAGTTCTAAAAATGTATTTGTTAATTATTGTTAACTTATACTAGTACAAAATGCATGTCTACATAAATTTACACATATTGTATGTACAATACAGAATTTATGTAATCATAATATAATATAATATACCTAATATAATATTATATTATAATTATATAATTTATATTTATACACTAATAAATTAGTATTACCTTTGAAAAGCTACGTTCAGCTGAAGCAGAAGAAGCAGGTATTGTACCAAGTGACTTATAAGCTTTGTACAAATTAGGAAAAGCTGATATCAAGTTGTAACTTGACAAGATATGAAGAATTCTTTCAACACTAACTTTTTTTTCAACTACTTGTCTGTCATCTTCATAACTAGTGATACTAGAATCACTATCTTCAGAACTTTGTATACACTTGACATTCTCATGTAGTTGTTTTGGTTCAAGTCCTACGACCAATTCATGTAAACTAGTACTGAAAGCTAAATACTCTACTCTTAAATCTTGTAAATTTATACCATGTATCCATTTTGCTAATTGGTCAAAAGCATCTTCAGGCAATTTTTTACTATTATTTTTACTATAAGACAGAAGTCTTTCAGGTGAAAGTAGACACAGGTCCTTCATTATCTCTCTAGAGTCCCTTTAAACCTTGATTCAATAGAATTTATAATGACATCTAACACTTTAAAATACACATCACTTCTAAATACATCTTGTGCAGTAGAAGTATTTAGAAGTGATGGTATTTAGAGATGATGGTAAATGTCAAAATCTGATAAATGAAGCAAAAAGTTTTGCAAAAGACCAAAACTTAACAGAAAGGAACTTTAAAGAAGTAAGGTTGCGTAAAAAAAAATTATGCCTGGAGAATTGTCTAGAGATGAAATTTCATCTTGTGCAGTAGAAGAAATTTCATCTCTAGACAATTCTCCAGGCATAATTTTTTTTTTTACGCAACCTTACTTCTTTAAAGTTCCTTTCTGTTAAGTTTTGGTCTTTTGCAAAACTTTTTGCTTCATTTATCAGATTTTGACATTTACCATCATCTCTAAGATCAATTAAACGGTTCTTAGCAACATCAACAAGATTAATTGCTTCTATAAAATCGATTGATTTAGATTGAAGGTAATTTGAAACTGGAGTAGTAATTGCAAATATAGTTTTAACTAAATTCATGGCTATAATAAATTCAAAAGAAGATAATCTCATTGATAAACTTTTGGCTGTTGAACTTGTTTCGCGATCAGAATCTTCCGCAGAAGCAATTGCTTTCAATGATTGTAATAATGCAGCATATTTTTCATATACTACTGTAATTACTCGGTCATGTGAAGTCCACCTTGTGGTAGAAAAACGTTTTAAGCATCGCACTCGTTCATTTGGATATAATTTATTTTGAAAAAATACAAAAGTAGCAGTTCTTTTTCGTGCACGCATAAACTCAACTAATGCTTTAATATCACAAAAAAAACCTTTGTTTTGGTACAACAGTCACATGTATCAACTATTACCAAGTTTAGAATATGTGCAGAACACCACACATATAAAGCATTAGGGTTTTCGTTTTGTATTAAAGTTTTTAATCCTGAATATTGGCCTTGCATTGAGGCTGCGCCATCGTAAGCTTGTGCACACAAATCTCTTTTCCAATTAATATTATATTTTTCTGTTATATTACAAAATACTTCATACATTCCTTTTCCAGTTGAATCTGGTGAAGTTACCAATGCCACTAATCTTTCTTCAATTTTACCTTTATCATTTACATATCTAAGTAAAAAGGTAAATTGCTCTAATGTAGACACGTCTGTAGTAGTGTCTATGATGACTGAAAAGAGACCGGATTTTTTAACATCAAACAAAATCTTAGAACGCACAATTTCTGATAGTATGCTCAACAGTTTGTTTTGACTTAAACTTGATAAAAATGTAACTCGGTTGTGTTTACCTTCTATTTTTTGTAAATGAGAATTTAAGGGCCCATGATGTTTTGATAATAACTTCAAAAGTTCTAAAAAGTTCCCTTTGTTCGTTGAGGTATTACTTTCATCGTGCCCTCTTAATGCTATATTCTGTCTGGCAGTAAAAAGTAGAGCATCAATGATAACCTTTAAGATTTCTCGGTTTTCAGCTACTTGGTGGTTTGCTGATTTTAAAAGTGTAATATCAATTCTTGTTCTGGTGAAGTACAAGCCCTGGCTAATCTCACTTTGAATATGTTCGGGTAAACACTCGTGATGGTGAATTGTTTTAGCAATGTTTCTATAATCACAGGTACCTTTAGAAGATAAAAATGATTTTTTTGCCTTAACCAAACCAAATAATCTACAAGACATGCAAAATACTCTATCAAGTAAAGGCGAGTATGATAGCCAGGTGCGTTTTGTTAAGTTGCCATCTGGTAAACGTTGAAAATAATGACTTTCATGGAATGACCGAATATTTCCTGATCCATAGTTTTTTGTAGGGAATTTGTTGTATTTTAGATCAGAAGGCAATGGCTGACAAGGTCCGAGATTCACAAAGTATGTTAATATTTCATTTGACATGGTTTCTGGCCAATGAACAGGATCATTTGGGAACACATTATCCATAATTTGGTATTCTAAAAAGAAATTAAGATTTATCACTGTCAGTCTAATTAACTGCCACCAACTTATATTTTATTGTTATTATTGTAATGTTATAAAATGTTAATTCTTGTCAGTTGGAATAAAATAAATTATTACTATTTTATAGCTCCATGTTCCCCCACAAGGCCACAATTATGTAGTTATCTATATAAATAGGTATAAATTATACTATTTAAGTATAACATTTTCATATTCCAAGTACCTGTCAAGTTTGTTGATGCTAGATCGTTTGATATTGTTGTTTCAAATGACTCTACATAACATATAAAAATAAAGTAATTTATTACTTAATATAAACAATAAATGTAATTACTATTTACTAACTATTATTTTATACTATAATTGAGTCTGAGCATATATTCTGGTACTATATTAACGATTTATTGGTGCACATTTGTTGTAACTTGTAACTTGTAAGTCACAAAGTAAAAATTGATCAGGGAAGCAAATTAAAGTTTCAAATTTTTTTAAATTCTTCTAACTTTAATTTAACATTACATTTTTGGACTCATTATAAAATGATAAATAAATTTGGATAGTAATGGACTTGTAATAAACACACGGACTTATATCAGAAACTTAGTGTATAAGTAGTGTATACGAGTGTATTTTAGAAAAATGTGGACTTATAATAAGTAATGTGAACTAAACTAAGCCATTGTTATAGCCTTATAGGTATACTAAATACTATTATTATATTTATTAATTTATTAATCCCTTAATACCTTAATAATGTTAATATAAAAAATATATTTATATCATACATGCATACCTTCTTCATTAGTGCACTTCAATACTGTTATAGAGGTATCTTCATTGGTATTTGGTTTTGTACAGATCAAATCAGCATCTTCCTCTATATTGTCTAATAATCCTAAATTAAATAAATTGTTATTGAAAAAAAAACTGTTGTCAATCATTTCAATTGTTTCAAAAAAATTACAGGTATCTATAATTATATACTTATATACCTTCAGTAATATTTACAATAGGAGTGCCACATGTATCATCTTCTTCAGTATTGTTGGTTTCAGTATTACTCGATTCCTGCGTTTCATAATTATGAATATCAAAATAACCATTGCTTCATAAAAAAAAAAAAATAGGTGTCATATCACACCGTCCATACTTACATTAATATTTGTATGGGTTTCTACTGAATTTTGATGAGAGATTTTAAGCTGAATATTATTCTCAACACCACTGAATTCAGACATAGGTACACTAGTGACATTTAAAGCAGTATCCTGGTCCATCTCCATTACATTTTCTTCTAAATTAAATTTAAAAAAGTCATTGATGACTGAAATTTATATTATAAAATATAACTAAATTTAAAAAAATCACCCAACAGTAATACAGGATGCAGGGATCGTTGTCCGTTTGTTGGGTAGTGCTAACCTAACTCATTTCGCTCGGCTCAAGGCAGAACATAGCAAAAAATTATAACTTTAAAAGCAATGATAAACAATTGTTTTAGAAAAAACGATTTTAAGTAAGGGAAGGCGATCAATTAGCCTCTAAATATTATAAACTACAAAATTGTATTAATTTTATTATATCATCAATTTACATTGCAGTATTATAGACGTAATAACTAATAACTAATAGATAATACTAGTCAATAAATTATAATAGGAAAGGAAACTCAATTAGTAATAGTTAAATTAATTAATATGCACTAGAACTTACCTTTTTGGCACATTTTTTTATGTACAAAAAATGATTTAATATCAGCACATCGTTTTTTTTGGCGATTTTTCCAACAAGAATCTAAATGCCGCTGCCAGTTGACATCATTCATATTAAGTTTTCTTTTGCCGCAACTACATTTTAGAGATGAGTCATCCATTGTTAATAAACACAGGACTTCAAATTAAAATAATAGTAGGTATAAGGTATATGATAGTATAATACGATATTGCAAACTGCAAAGAAAATGTATTTAATTCAGTCGTCTTCAAGCACAAATGGCCAATGGGCAATGACTATTGACTAATCACTAATAAGTCGTAGAAAAAAAATGTTAACATCGAAGCGATTAATACTGTGCATAATAATAATCTTGTTTCATATCTTGAACTATTCTATGAATAGTATATCTATAATCTATATAGGTGGGTATTGACCGGGTGTGTTTATCACCGAAAATCTATTTATAATATTTTATTATTATTTCTAGGGCTAAGCAATTGCATTAGGTAAACGTCGTTCACCACGCCACTGCACACACACACGCACACATATATATTATGAATGATTAGCCATAAACGTATTTGTTAGAATCTATTATCTTATTCTGAATTTATATTAAACTGGGAATTCACAAAACGACAATTCACAATTAATATTATGAAGAAACCCAGAAATTATGATAGCGTGACAATATTCATTATTATAATTTATTATCATTGATTTATGTATAATATTATTATTATACTTTTACAACTTTTGACACGTTTATAATGCATTGATTTTAAACGTACTGATTAATAACATACTTATAGGGATTAATAATACTATTAATTAATTAGTTATGGTTATGCACTTTCATATTTTCACCCACCACCCACGGCACCCACCTACCCTTGAAAAAATCGAGAAGCAATCGCTTCTCAAAGACTACGGTCGTTTCGCCACTGCGTACAACACATCAAATACACCACATAAACTAAAAATTATAAGTTTATTATCACCACGAACAAATCCTTGATTTCCATTGAATTATAATAAATAATAATCATAGACTTAATTATAGTTATCCACTGTTATTTGATTTTCTAGTTATCATTATAGTAAGAATTATGACGTATAGTAGGTATCGGTTCGAGTATTTTTTTCATTCACTTTTTGACTTGATATTCTTCAAAACGACCTCTTCGACGTTTCGATTTTATCCGGCGTCCGCCTTGATTTAAAGTTTTGTACGAAACTTGATTACCGTAGATTTAATATCCGAAAAAATGCGCATAGAAAAATCGTTGTCATACCACATACGTCTGGTAACCGGACACCGTCGGGAGAAACGCAGTTGTACAACGTTATTATTATAAAAATGTTTAAAATTTTTGCGACACTCGAATAACATATTTAGATCGTACATACATGTATTTTTTTGATGCATCTGGTCGATGTACATATCGAATAATGCCTTAGACGAGATTTTGATTTATCGGTCGACAAAATTGAAAATATTCGCATTGCTTGTGGCAGCGTGAACTGGAAAACATAACAGTTAACCGTTCATATTAATAGGTACTTGAACGGAGCTATGATAGATTATAAACATACAAGAAAAAGACCGTGGAATCGCGAGCGACGACCGTTTTTCGTTGACTATCGATTATTTTCTGCTGGTTCAGTTGAAACGATCATACGAGTAACACACTTAATCCGATAGAAGGAATATCCGTTACAACATAGCTCGGTACGTTTTCACCGCTTCATGGTTAAATTCCTTTGAGTTAGAAAAAAAAAACGTACCATTGTACGCCGAACGGCTATTGCCGTAGTGTATTGTACATCGATTAAACGAGTTTTATTGTTGAAAACTCACGCGTGGTGTAACAACATATTTCTGGCCCATCTCTAGCCACGGGACGGTGGTAGTAGTGGTCGCGTGTATCCGACGAGAAACGATTGCATAGTCGTATAATAATAGTGTGTTCCCGAGTGTACAAGTATATCATAATAGTGATAATAACAATGATAACGAATAATAATAATTCGCACAGCGTAATAACACGGTGCGACCTAATTTGTCTTTTCGCAGAGGTTTCGTTGACTTTCCGCACTTGCTTATTCAGCGGTCACAAATCAAATATCGGCCAAGCGACCGCATAGCGAGTAATAGGGTATGAAAAAAAAAAGTATCAGATTACAGTCCACGGGGACTTAGCCATATGTACGTACGAGCATTAAATATCGACGTATATACACACTAGAGGGTGGAAATAATATCAAATTATTTTATGCACACTCACACACGCATACACACCGACTCTCGCACGCCCACAAGCACGTACGCACGTACAAACATGCATACGTATACATACGGATAACATATGAATTTAACATTGGTCCTTACGCACATGTACACACACGTACACATAAACACACACACACCATATATAATATAATATATATCTACGGTACATGATAAATCTACGAAGATTGAGTTTCATTTAGAATTAGGATTGAAGGTAGAGAAAAACGAGATTTTTCCCATTGTACTATAACTTTATAATACGTATATATATATATATATATATATATATATGTTTTTTTGTAGTAATCTGATACCAACTCGATACTGCACTGAACGTCACTGCTCAGCTAACGCGCAATACAAATATTGTACGTATATACATTGTGAAAAATAATGACATTGTTGAGCGAACGTTCGTATTATGCGCACGTATATATCATGGTTGGGAACGACGCTATTAATCATGAAAGTTTCGTCATGCTTTTGTTAATAAACTTAAAGTTCACGAGGCTACTGTAGAGCAAACACTTATTGGCGTACTGTGAACTTCAAACGACGGAAAACCGGCTTAAACGTTGATTTTTTCCCCGTACAAACATAATCATTTAGGTAAACTTATACTAAATCGTTTCGAAAGACGATCGATAATCCATATACTATTGATTTTTCTGTTTTTTTTTCGCAATCAAACATAAACTAGAATATTGAATTAAGTAAATAATAAATGTCAACGCTCTGGAGTAGGTTATTAGGTTGTATTAATAAATATGCTGTACATGTACCGTACACAGTTCGAAGTGGTTTCAAAATTGTATTTCGATGAACGCTACTTTGTATATTTTCGAATATTTTCGCTATTTCTATATTTTATATAAAACCACATTTATTGTTTATACTTAGAATTCTCAATAATTACTATTTTATACGTGTTTTTTTTTATTTTATTATTATTAACTAATAATAAAACATACTACCTATTAAATTAACTCATGAATTATTAAAAAAAAAAACTGATAAGAAATAAAATCTGTTCTAAAGCCATTTATTATTCAATAATAAAATAAATATAAGCAAATAGATTTTTTATAAAAATAAATAAATACTTGTAAAGTGTCCCGGTTTCGAATTAAAAATTCATCATCAGTTAAATGTAAATTCTAAGAAATCGAATCATGATTCATCAATCATTATCAACTTATAATCACGATTATCGAGTTATACATAATGGAAGAAGTTAGCTGGTAATAGGAAAGAATGAAGAGCTCATATCCGAATGCAAAACCAACCGTTAAGTTAAATAAGAGAAGAGAGATTATCTTAAACTAATTCGCACACGACTTTCGTTACATTTTTTGAATTGAAGTATATTATGACAGTCTATTATGTAACCCCGACCTCGTTGATGCTCATAAATTAAAAGAAAAATACGATAAAACATTCCGTTCCAAACCGCTTTTTGTGACGATCGCTGATCTCAGGACCGCGCTCCATACTACGTGAAACAATAAATCGGATGTTTGAAAAATATTTTAATCGTTATATATAGCAATTTTTTTAATTATTATCTAATTAGATAGATACGAAAAAAAAATTGAGAGAAGAACATTAAGAAGAAAATGATTTTTTTTGTAGCTTATTTAACATATATCATTTTTAACTACCCAATATATTTTTACCAAGTATAAAAATAAAAATCTAAATATTTGAAATAGGAAGTATTATATCTTTTCTAAGATTAAATTTCAAAAACTAAACATATTTTACGTTTTAGTAATTTTAAACGTTTTATACATATTATTCGTGGGATATTATACTTTCATTACATATTACCAACACTGTTTATATAACATGCATATATAGCTTTTTCACCAAATATGTTTTTACTATGCATAAAAATTAAAACCCTAACTTAATATCTGAAATAGGAAGTATTTTTAAATTTTTAAGAGTGAATTTCAAAAACAAAACATATTTTACGTTTTATACGTGGGATTTTATACGTAGGTATAACGTATAAAACGTTTTAAATACGTATATTACCAACCCTGCTATTTAGTCTCAAGTAAAGCAATTTCATAAATTAAAATTTATATGCATATAAATATTTTAAACGAAAATTAAATAAACAAACTAAATATTATACACATTTATTTTTCATTATTAATTAATTAACAATAACAGATAATTAAAAAAAAAAAAAAAACAATAATAATAAAAATATATATAATATTCAATAAGTTCACAATCAGTAATAAAAGTACAGTAGCACAGATGTATCGTACATCGATGTACATCTTATCGTAGATCAGGTAAAACTTTTATCTAATCTATGGAGACATTTTCAGTGTTCACGGCGTGGTTGATGTATCGTAATAAAAAAGCGAGCGAAATATGAGATAGTTTATTGATTATGTTATCGTATACACTTAACTATGGAATAAATAATTATTGTACGTTATTTACTCCATGATGAATGTAGTTGTAGTTTGTCTCTCTCACTAGATGTTTATATTGGTTTTCTCTTAGCACAGTATCTTTATATGTTTATGGTTTACACCGTTCGTGGAATACGGTACCGTTTCGTACGGGCGATTCGGGTGGAAAAACAATCTTCTACTGTCAGTTGGTTGAATTATTTAATGTAATTCATATGGATGGGTGCTTTTTATTATTTTTTAAATATTTTAATGAAATCGCCGAATTTAAATCACCCCAAGAGATAAAAGGAAACTATTTTTTTTTAATAAAAATTTTAAGTAAAAAAAAATTTTAAAAAAAACAACTAGGGTAGTGTTACCCTTTTGATGTTACAACTGTTACCACACTTATGGTTATTTACTGAGTGACTCATCAAACTAATCATGTAAAATATATTTATCATCACATATCCTTATTTTTTCTAAAGGAACAGATTGTATAAATGAAATAAACAATTAAAAATTTTTTTTTTCTTTGTCGAATTATAAACGATATTTTTTTACAACAATTTTTCCATGGTTGTCCTTCCCAGTTCTATAGATTAGATCCAGTACAGCTATTGTCAGGTTTGGGTTAAAGTTTATAAAACATAAATACGAAAAACCGCTTTTATGGTTTGTAGAAATTATAATAAGACGAGAAAAAAACAATTTTAATGCGATCAAATACATATTTTAAGATATGATTAAATATATTTATGTTTAAACCAAATCGTGGATAAAATTTAAGGTATTATTCATAGTCAGTGATTTTTTGTTAAATGGCTTGCGTTAATGATATTTTTGTTTCGATTCGATTTGTAATTATTTCGCTGGTGAACTTTATCCAGTGTAGAACATTGCCAGCCGGTTGATAGTGTTGTGTGAAACTTCGGTAACGATAATTTTACTACGTACAAGTGTTTTCCGATAGAAACAAAAGGGTCGTAAGTCCAATAGTTTTTCCGCTCTTGTGACTTGAATCAAAAATAAACAAACAAAACGTGAATACGATTTCTTCCTTCAGCCGTTGGGAATCATGTACATTACATCGCTCCAGAAGCTCGAAGTATTCCCACGTATAGGCTCAAACATATATGTATAACATTACCAAGAAAACCTCTTGATAATATTTGTGGTTCATTCGAATCGAATTGGTTAAAGAATCGGCCTCGTAGGTACATGGAACAAATAAAGGTTTTGAATTTCTTATTTTATACGCTTTTCGTAAAACCCTAAGCTAATCATAACGTTACACACACGCGTGCGCGTGCATATACATGTGACATGTAATGTAGGCCGGCAGCGAGTTCTGTAATTTTGTCCGCAATCAACGACTTACAATGTAATGGATATACGCACTTCAATAACAGGCCAAACCGTGCTTATCATACAATATTGTCACATGCCTGTACCGGCAGTATGTTGCATAAAAAAATATCTCGTTAAACTCACAACACCAATCGGAGTAATATTATTTTACAATAAATACATGATCTTGAACCCATACGTTGGATTAGCGATCCGATTCGCTGCTTTTTTTCTATACCTACACCTGTCTCATTAGTTTCGAAGGACCAGCACTATAAAGCAGTCACGGATCAGTTTCGTTTCAAGATAAGTGTTCAGAAATAACATTTAAAAAACGAGCTCTCGACGTATTATTTATTTATTGACGCAACGTAATTATTGTTAGAAAATAAACTATTCTACATAATCGATAATAATAGCGTAGTCGAAAAAGTCTTACAAGATTGAATAGGATTGCAGAGGAAAGTCAATATGTCGGTAAAAATACGTATGTTCTTACACGTTATTGTGTGGTTTTTAAACAAAATTTACTTTCTGCCGTATAAAATTCCATCGCGATCAATAGAAACATGTCAACGCGGTTAAGCAAATCGAATACCCACAGCATAAGTACAGTAACGATGTAGTGTATTCAATAAGTCCTATAAAATATTGCGTCTTCATTGATAAAGTGTAACCTTAGAAAACAATTAACGAGCATTGATGTATCGCAATAATATGTGATATCCACATCGATAGTATTGCCAATATATACGTATACATGTGTCAAATTGTTTTCTACCTAGTTCCAATTTCAAGCACCGTGTTTTTATATCACATCATAATTTAGCAACCATACACCTAACCGATTCGGTGACATACCAATTCTAGACTTCTTACCGGAGGTGGTAAAACACAAAAATAATATATTATAAATAGTATCGAGCCGTTATACGTCATATAGCGTTCTCAAGATTTGAACTCTAGTTACGCCATTGAGAACTGCTATAATGATGATTGTCGCACTAACGTTGATCGAGTATTTCAAGTTTACATAAATAAATGTTAAGAGCAATATGTTTACGGTTTCCGCATGAACATTTTAATATTAGTGAAACGAATAGTTGTAGTAGAACACGTAATTTCGTATCGTATCGTTATTCTTGGCTTAAAATTGAACATGACTAATATAAATTTTACTATACTGAAAACTCATGTGCGCGCAATGATGTACGGCTGTTACGGGGTCTACGTAATACGACTTATCTATTCTTCGAAAATTCTATTCGGAATGTAAACTGTGTTGTTTAATTACGCAAAGTGTACGCAGCATATTTTTTTTCGGAAAGCGAACTATTACAGTTTTATTTTGCGATAGTCCTCACCGTCGCATTCCGTTCAATGTTTTAGATTTTACAATTTGAACGTGACGTGCGTGTGTTAAGTGCTGCACGGGACCCGGGAGAGTAATTCTTACACATGGACTGTAACACGCTAGTGACTAAATTTCTAGTGCACGCGTCCTCTGTCCACCCTGTTCGACCGCCGAACGGTGTCCACAATACTTATAGACTATGCGTACGAGTGTACGAATGCGTGAGTGCGGTGCAGAATATTCAAGAGAAAATTTACAGGGAAAGTTTGCTTCTTTGACCTCTTTCTTTTCGTATTGTTTCTGTACCCTTTTTCTTTCTTTTTTTCCCCTTTACCCACGACTTTTTGTATGCTTGACGGAGTTATATTTAGCGATGTAGTAATTGACAAGCAATCGTCCGTTCTCCGACATTTTCAAACAAGAATTATTTTTTACGACGAAATCCGTATGGATATCTGGTCTAGAAGAGTGATGTTCAGAAAAAGTTGGTTTTTGATGTGAGAGAGGGAAAGACTGTTGTGTTCTTCAAACTCCAAGCGAAACAAACGTACTTAGACGTTATCGAGGAATTGCTACGAGCATAATGATACAACCAGTAGTGCAATCAGGATTAATTTTCAGAGGGAAAGGGTGTTATACATATGAAAAAAATTTAAATTCGGAAGGTGTTTGGTGGGGAGAATGAGGTAAGTTTAAGTTAAATACATTTTTCCAGGAGGGTAAGGGTTACACCCCCTCCTTTAGTTGCGCCACTTAATGTAAGAACACGTTTCAAGCAAATTTACATTTGCATACAGTTACATTTCATGTAGGCTTTACTCGCCATTATGCCTTCGTCAACGATATCATCCGTCCGTGCGCGGGGTTCACCTAATCACCGCGAAGCCGATGCACGCGACAAAAGCCACGCGCCGAGTGTAACAAACCGGCGTCGTACTGTAATGTAAACGACACGGGTACCGGTACCTATTATCTGTTATTTGCCGCATGCATAATAGATGGCCGGAATGCGGCGGCGCGTGCGTTACGTGTTCCGAATGGTTTGAATAAAAAAAAAAAAGAAAATAATAATAATAATAATACATTTCACATCCACATGTATACGTAAATATTTTAAGCCTGTTTCGTACAATATATAACACACGCACACGCATGCGTGAATACGATAAATTCATATACACGCGTGTGTGTGTGCATGTATACGATGAAACACAATGAAATTATCGGCTTCGCCGGTTTGCCGTTCGGTATGGGTCAATACGGGGCCCATTAACTATTTACACGGTACAACGGCCGGGGCGCACTCGGATTTCGTGACGTGCCGGTTAACGAACTCGTCGTCGGTCCCTCCGCGCGCATATACATACCTGCACGCGCACGCACACGTTCGTATATTCATAAAATTGTTTCTTTATTTTTAAGATAAGTTGACAAAGTGTTAGGTGGAATACCAAATTATTTAGCTATCAAAGACTTTGTTTTCAATCCATTTTCAACTTTTCGTATCACTGCCGCTTTTTCCTCGTATGTTAGCGTTTTTAGCATGCGTTTTGATGATGACGTTGTTGATAATTTTCAAGTTCGATTTTCGAACACTAAAATATGCTTGAATGTTCGGTTCGATTTTTTTCATGCCGATTTCAAATTTCGAACCGAACCGAACATCAAGGGTTCGGTTCGAAATTCGAACGGTTTGACCCATCACTAGTAGAAATGAAAGATAATGCTCCTTTAATCCCAATCTTGTTTTTAATGGTTGGTTTAAGTTATGTTTTGTTAGTACTAATACAGATAAAATTATAGTATAAAGATATAATATTATGAATTAAAAGGGAATATGTATTTTAAGTAATTGAAGAACTTACCTTGTTAGACATCATTAAATTAATAACACGGTAAATAATGAAAATATAATAAAACAAAACAGTTTTTTTTCTGAATTATTGTTCACTGCACTGGCACACTATCAGTTAGAAACACAGAACAACGAATGAATCTTATCAAGAGAAAACATTTTATATAAAATCATATAATGTAAATATTTTTCAATAAAAATGTTATTAAATTTGGAAACGTAGTTCTTGACCGTGCTGTATTCTTAGAACTCACCTATTGTTCCAATATTTGGTTACAAACAACATGTGTTGTATATCATTTTATATTGTTCTTCAAAGAAAAAAATCTGTAATAAATGTACTATTACAGTGATTTGTAGTACTATATTATTACAATACACAATATAACACAGTTAATTTTAAATGTGATACCGTAAAGTGAGTATGAGATTGGCTACCTGAACTTGGCCTATCCATATAAAAACGTTTTTTAGGCATGACGCAATGATTTGTTAATTTTGAAAATCAATTTGCTAAGAGTTACTTACTATTTGCTAACCTTTGATACAGATTTTGTACATTAATTGATAAGTGGGTGGGCCAAGTTCACGGACGTTTTGTAAGCTATAATATTTTTGAATTTTATAAACCTTTTTTTTTTTTTTCTTTTCTGTTTGAACTGACGACGCCGAGGGATGAATGTATATACCTACTAATATTGGTGAGTATGTAACTGTTTATATCGAAAATATGATTTTCTGGTATTTGAAAAATGTATCTGAGTAAATATCATATCGATATTGCGAATTGAGTATTATAAAATTGTTATCTAAAATTATTGATGATTTGCTAACAATCAATACTAATATGCTTATATTTGCTAACTATATGCATTATGTAATCCTACCCCTAACAATAATAATAATATTTATAATTATGTGATTTTGATTTCCCGAGTTTTCTGGGGATTTACAAATTCCGAAATTGCATTTACAATTAATTTACAATTATTTGTTTTTTGTTTGAAACCAATAGGATAAAGTGGGGGACTCTGCGTGAAGTTGGCCCACCCATTTTGATTTTGATTTTCCGAGTTTTCCGGGGATTTACAAATTCCGAAATTGCATTTACAATTATTTACAATTAATTTACAATTATTTGTTTTTTGTTTGAAACCAAGAGGATAAAGTGGGGGGGCCAACTTCACGTACGTTAGTAAACCAGTTTGATAAGTAACTTATCGGTAACGATAACATTAATGACTAATGAACTTTATAGGTAAGTGAGAGAAATTGTTCACAGTTTTATAATATAGTCGAACTTGGTTATTTCGAACTTCTTTAACTCGAAATCGTCAATACCTCGAACTTTTACTCCGGTCCCTAGAATTTCCTATTTAAACAATGTAAAAAAATCTTGTTTAACTCGAATATTTTCGTGGATAACTCAAAGTTTTGAGTTTTATTAATACATATGTACTATAAAATTGTGATACAATATCCCTCATTTTTCTATAAAGATTAGGTTAGGTTTTTACTCATTAGTCATTAATGTTATCGTTACCGATAAGTTGTTTACCTAACTAGTTTACTACACGACGACGCATGAACAGCAAAACTCAAACAAAAATAAATACCTTTTTAAATTATTTTTTAACATAATTTTTGTTTAACATACCTACCTTTTGGAAATTACATATACATAAATATAAATACATAGTAACTAATTTTTATTAAATTAGATATTTAATTTATAATAAACACATAGGAATTAATATACATATTTTGTACTTTTTTAATTTTTTTTTTTTTTCTTTGGATAACTTGAATTCTTGGATAACTCGAACTTTTACTCCGGTCTTTTCAATTTCGAGTTCGACTGTTAATATGTATAATTAAAACTCAAAACTTCGAGTTATCCACGAAAATATTCGAGTTAAACAAGATTTTTTTACATTGTTTAAAAAGGAAATTCTTGGGACCTAAGTAAAAGTTCGATGTATCGACGATTTCGAGTTAAAGAAGTTCGAGATAACCAAGTTCGACTGTATATATGTAAGCGTCTGCCGTTGCTGACGTCATCCTCTTGTGCTATACCATTAACTAACAACCACCGCTCGGTGCTGATATCGTATACAAATACATGTTTGGATATTTATTATTCTATTATTATTTTTAACCTTTGCGCCAAATAATTACTGGTTAAACAATACATATATATGTATGTCTATGTGTGTGCATGTGCGTGCTCTCCGTGTCCGTATCTTTCTCTCTCTCCCTCTCTCTCACTCATTCGTTTTGCCCGCGACTTCGAGAAAAGCGTCAGTAGTTATTTAAAAACAGGGACAAATGAGAATAATAATAAAACATAAACTTGAAAATCGTTGGGGCTTTTCTTTTTCCCTTTCTTCTCTTCTCTTTCTGTCGACAAAGCGATAGCTTGTGCGAATATCGTGCACACATGTGGGGGGAGGGGAAGGGGGTGAACGCCAATTCTCTTGGACGGATATCCGCCGCCTTTGTAATATTCACCACTTTCGTTCGCGTCGCGGACTTCTAACATAACAAGAGGTGGATTTAACTTTTTTATGGCTAAAGGCACTAAACATTTGCCGCTCCAGCTATTAAATAATTGCACCTTAATCCATTTGAACTTTTGGACAATTGCTTAGCCTAATTTTGAAAAATTTCAATGGACGTTCATCAAATTTTAATAAAAACGTACAATGATCATTTTTATGAACCGTCATTATTAAAACCATTTTTTTTAACTATTAAGTAAATATTACATAATTTTTCCTAATTATAAAATTGGAAATTTTCTATTTTTTTTTTCTATGTACAAATTATGTATTCTAATAAAATACTACATAATTCACTACTCCCTATATTTTTCTAGACAGCTTTTTATTTTTCTTATAGTAAAATCCGCTTCTGAAAATAATATACGAATAGAAAATGCATTGTATACGCGTATATTTACGTACATACACAAAAAAAAACATGCGTGCACGTTAAATGCGTTCGATTTTAATTATATGAGTCGTATCAGTATTTCGTAGTAGCGGCAGCGGATTCGAATTGCTTCGAAAACGCCTAACCTGTAATATTCAGCGGTATAATAGCCCACGAAAAGAGCCCTTGTGTGGTTATAGCAATAATTCGTTCTCAAGTTGTAATTCAACATTTAAATTTAACATCTTAATTTGTATGTATTACGTACCTACACGTACAGTAATTTGATTAAATTTTACTTTTTAAACGATTTACTGGGCATCACAATCGTCAATGTACAATAATTAATGAAAAAGTACTTTACTTATTCGATTTTCCTAAAAGTTATATTATTTTTTTGATTCCACTACCAATATGATTTTTACAAATTTATTTTTCTAACAATTTTAGTAATTAATAATAAATTTAATTGAGTTGATTGATACGACGTATTTTTTTTTTCAAACGATTTCTCTGCAAAATATTTTAATCCATTTTTAGTTACAGATACATTTTGCATAACGGTTGACGTGTTACTTCAGAAAATATAATATATTATATATTATATATTATATTATAAAACATATTATGTGTTTACGATATTTATATTTCAATAAAAAAAATATATTACACAATCCCGTTTCACTAAGATATTTTTATTTCTTTACTTCTTATCTCGCATACGAAGGCTTCTATACTCCAAAGCAATAACAATATTTTCACATCCATTGTATATTGTTTGGAAAGAGCGATGTTATAGTATAATGTAAAAAGCCTTCCCCTCCGTAAAAGCTACGCTACTAAAGTAACTAGTAATGTGACAAGTAATTGTTCAAGTACTCTATGAAAAAAAAGTTGTGATGGAGAAGTATTATTACAACGGAGTAAAATGTCTGATTTCCATTAGCATCTCTGAGCATGCAGCTCAGCTTTGAAAGCATCAACACAGATAAGAAGAACCAAGGACCTTTCAACACTGGTTAAAAAACACTGTTAACTTTTAACAGTCCTTATATTTCTCAGTGTAAGACATTGATATATTACGACCATATTATATGTGATTAGGTATTCAAATTTAATTCTGTGCAGGATTCAAGTCTTGCTTAAAATTATTTCTTAAATAAGACTTTTTTATTTTAGTTTTTTATTTAATTTGTTATGAATAATTTTGGAGGTTGTTGCGGTCTACGTGGAACACTAATATCTTCTTTTAAACAGTTAATTAATTTGTCATCTAGTTAATTATAACAACATTTTAGGGTAGAGCGGTTTGAACTTCCCTGATAGAGAAGGAGCATTTGCCTTCAAAGCTCTCCTTAGTTACACCAATAAGTGTAGTAGTAGTACTAGTAGTAATTTATCTTTAAATCTACAATTATTAATTTATTTTCATATGACCATTTCTAAAAAATTAATGTTTATCATGTGGCATATTATTCAAAAATGCATTTTCTTTCGCAAAAGAATATTCAATTATTACGTCCCTGGGAAACGTAAACCAAACGAAACAATGTAATATCGCCGTACTAGATCGTGTCGAAACCGTGTCCAGCGCGCATAATGGCACATTGCAGCGAGAAAAGAATACATAATTCAAGCATACCACCGCGACGACGTGATGTGTAACATGTCTACGAAGTTTTTCACCCGCGTCCAGCTATCCGAACGAAAGACCGACGGTGGCGGGGGTGGTAATATTGTATCGTGTTATTTTACAACTTCGCATTTCGTGCGATTGGATGTTTTTAATTTCGTTTTCCAAACATCATGGAAACCGATCACTAGTCCGAAATTCGGACTCCGAACCAAGTGGATCAATTTTTAAAAACATGTTTGACCGGGCGCTATACAGTACGATACATTGTATCGGATACAATACGGACGTATACGGTATTGCATCATATCTGTACTGTTTTCACGTCATCCACGTATGGGCGTTCTCACGGGGGGGGGGGGATAGATCCCCACCCAAGGTACTTTATTTTCTTACATATAAGTAATACACGTTTTATCTACTTTTGATATGCGTTTTCAATTTTGACTAGATATTATTTCTATTTTTTTTTTTGCTATTTTTATTTATCGTGATTATTTATTCCACCAGCTATAAACAATACTATTATTTATCACAGGCTATTCTATCTAAGAAACACAATGACTGAAGTAAACAGTAAATTTGTTTAAACAATATTTAATTATTTTTTTTATATTATGATTATATTTCCTAGGACCGTCTTAATGGATTAACATTGTTGGCTATTCATAAACTAGATACGGAAAAAGTTCTTGACATTTAGCTCAAAAATTGAGAAAAATCGATATTTTAATTTGAATTTAACATAAAATTAATTATTAAAATAAATAATTTAAGCTGATTCATAATATTGTTTTATAGTTAAAATAAAAAGTACAATAAAAATGTCTTGAATTGATTATTTGATATTATCAACTATCATTATTTTAATATTTATTATTATAATATGGGAGTTGTGAGACAAAACCCTTACGGCTTATTTTGTAACCATTTTTTTCATCCCCCTCCATTGAAATATCCTGAGAACGCCTCTGCATCCATGAACTTCACTATTGTTAGATCAATTACTTTTATTGTCATCAGTTGTTGTGAGAAACATCGCGGAAAATAAACAAGTCGCTGGGCCGCGAAATACGCGAAATCCGCAAGGAAATAATACAACCGTTACAGCGGTCTCAAATAGTGAAACGCCTCCGCCACCCTTGGAAGATACGAGCAAACTTAACGTGGGTGGTGTGAATGAAAATTCCGTACACATATTTCTTTTTTTTTTACCGCTTCGTCAAACAAGTGAAACAATTCAAAAAACTGAATGACAATTATATGTCCCGTGTACAGTTACGTACAGTTTAATCACGAGAGAGTCGCGATAATCTTATTTTTTTGTTTTTCTCAGGCTCGAGTGACAAAAGGTTGGGAACTATTACGTTACCGCGTTCGTAGGACCGTACGATCCGAATACAATCGCGATCATTATTTTACCCTACGCGAGTGAATTACGTTATCATCGAGCGATAGAAGCAGAGACCACGTGTTGGTACTACTACTATAATAACTCCATATTGTAATATAAACGTTCAAAACATTAGTATTGTAAAATAAACAATATGACATTATGATGATTGGTTTATTAACGTGGAGAGAATGTTTCCATACTGTATGCCTTTTAAAATGTTCGATTCAAATAACTAATAACTTTAATGTGCAGATCTTTCAAAAATTAATGCATAGAATCATTTTTAAAATTGAAAACTTAACATTGAATTGCTGCACTTAACTTTTAAGACTAAAAAAAAAAGAAAAATCTCAATATTAAATCGGTTAATGTTGCCTACTGATAAAATATAATTTATTGTGAATAACTATCAAGTTTTTCTTTATGCATCGAACACGTAATAAATAGATACCGCAGTATTGATGCATTGAGTACTCTTGTACGTTCGTGTTTTAATGTGCAGTCATTATATCGTATGAAAAAATTATGCAAGTTCAAGTGTCACACTTGGGCCGAGATGAAACTATTTAGATTTACTAGTTCATTTAATTAATAACGATTTTAATATTAGTCGAATCAATATTTATTTGTCTTAACATATAAAACACATGTAAATGTATACGTCATATTGTGGTCAACTCAAAGTTTAACGCGTCATGGCTTATAAGTATAATATTACGTATTCATGGTAGTGAAACCGTGGATGAAAAGTGTCTCCTTGTCATATTTTTAAATCAAGACTAATAGCATTGATTTTATATTATGTATATATATATATTTATTTATATATATATATATATATATATATATATATATATATATATATATATATATATATATATATATATATATATATATATTTATTTATTTATTTATTTTGATTTTAGCAACGAGTAAAATGCATTCAAGAGAGGTTTATGATGAGAGGCAGGGGTTCACCTTTATTCTAATTTTACCCCTCGCGCATGCATTTCACTCTGTGCCATGACGAACAATAGCGTGGCCTATCTATACAGTATAAAATCGATGCTGATAGCCTAGCAAACTGTTTACGATAATATATATATATATATATATATATATATATATACTTATATAATAAATAAATAATTGTGTTTTCATGAATACGAACACTTTTACTAATAAGAGAACCTCCTCGTTCCAGAACTGCCATTAGACCTACTTATGCGTTTGTTGGAAATCAAATTTAGTCGGTGTATTATTGTAGAAGGATAACGTTTTAAAAAGTGGTCAATTTACGATAAATGGACAAAGAAAACGCCAAACCGATAATATTTGAAATTTAACAATATTTCTCGGATATGGGAACATAACCTATTAGCTTCTAGTGCATTGGTACAGTTTATTAACGTCAAACAAATCGATTAGAGTTTAGCGTTGTGCACAATGTATCGTATTTTTCAAAAATTCACGGAAAAATAGTTTAAAAAGTTTATCATAAACCAGAATTGCACCGTTTGTATTAGTTTTACTGTATATTAATTGCTTGTTTTAATTATTTAACTCAATGCTAAATATATTACTGTTTATACATCATACAATGTTGCCCATGATTTCGGAAAATATCGAAGTATACATAACTTAGTGTATAATTTTAAGAACACATAAATTGTATAAATCAGATCATTAATCTAACAAAACTATTGATTTAAGAAAATATTTGTATCCTTTGTCACTGATAAAACTCTACGGATCTGTTAATATAATTATAAATTACAGAAGTTAAGTTTCACCTTTTCTTTTTTTTAGGTTTTCAAATCAATGTCAAAAAAATGATATTTTGTTCATGAATTCATAAATAATTTAAGACTCAATGTTGATTATAAAATGTTTAAAGTGCTTAAAGGATTGTGATGTGTCATTTCCTTCCTATCTAGGTTACTATTCGGGACAAATTTACCTGACCTATGCTTTAGGGGTATTTAATCATTTCCGGTGACTGTTGCAGAGTATGTAGAAGGGGTCAAAGTTGTCCGTGATTCATCGTTGTAGTTAGGACGCGCATTAAATACATCGAATTTACATTTGACAGACTTCCGAATTCTCGCGCTTAAATTTCGAAAGGTTATAGGTGAAATCCGGTGGGATCGTCTATTTCTATAGAATTCAAAGACGCAACATTAAGGTTAAAGTTTTTTTTAAGCTTTATTTTTTTTAAATTTATATTAAATTATATATAATAATTATAGTCGGAAAAAAAATCATGAATATTGTTATATTATTATGTATTATTAAATTATTTATAAATAATAAAAATCATGAATATTGTTATATTATTATGTATTATTAAATTATTTATATTCATTCAACGGTCTTTAAACAAACTACATACAATTCGATGTTTACAACGTTTTGCTTTTTTTATTATAATATTGTTCTTGTTCTTTTTAACATATTTTAGGATATATTTCGAACCAAAAATTATCGAAATTGACCGTGGTTGTTTTAAATTCAATATGCAAACAAATATTTGTTCATTGAACACCCATATTGTTATTATATATTGACAGTTAGTAATTACTATTAATTATTAACAAAAAAGTAAAATACAAGCCCAATATGAAACAATGTACATGGGGTTCACTTATTAATGAAAAACTAGTGATAAATCACACTTTAAGTGCGATCAGAATTTTCATTCGGTAACATCGATAATCATTGATTTTTAAATTAAATCCGTTCATAAAAATATTTCCTTCGTTTTATGCAAAAATGTAAAGTTCATATGGTTAATAATGAATTTGTATTCACCGCGTAAAACTGCGTGGAATACGAGTAGCAGCCGATTTGTTATCTTTCGATCAATACCTTTGCCGTATAAGTTAACAAAAAACCACTTAAGTTTTTGATGATCAAATGTATGATAATTTAAAATATGTTATTTTTTTATATATGTTATGTAATATACTAATTGTATTTATTATTGCTACACAATAGTTTTTAATATTTTGAACATCGATTTTTAGTTCACGTAAACGTTTTATTATTAACGACAAAATTGATTTTTATAGTGTACAACTCTGCCTGGTAAATGGTTTTCTCAGCTTGGACTAATGGATGTATAAGAAGTCTTATAACACATACATCGTACACATCATTTACGTCCCAAGCGATAATGTACAATATAATATTTTCACAATGCCAATTATTGATCGACAATAGTGCTCACAGTGTCGTAAAGTTAAATAAAATGTATGGTTTATCATATAATCATGACGAACCGGAATTAATTTTCAGCTCGTCTTTTGCATCGCTCAAAAATCAAAAATCGTGTATATACATAATATAATACGCATACTATTGTCCATCACAATGCATTTTTCTCACACCCAATGGTTGGTTTCAAATTGATTTATCTAATTTTAAGGTTGTAGTCCGAACAATATGAGTATTGTTAACTAAGTAACAACTGATTACAATATTGTGTTTATATATCACTGTACGGTTTGATATAATTTTGAACTATATGCCGTTTGTATAGTAATATAGATCTCATATATTTTGTGTTCAATTCACGTAACACAATTACCTGAAAATTGTGACACAAATTTCTTTGTAAAGCTCTTACACAACTATGCCAAAACTAATTATAATTTGTCTAAAGTTTAAATAAAACTTATTTCCAATTGTGACATTTTCGAAAACTACATTTTTACATCAGCAATAATATATAATTATTACTAGTTAGGTGCGTGGAAACGACATTATAATAATTTATTAATATCTTTTGTCTGCGATAAAACAAGTATTCGTCTACGCATACAATGTATTTATAATGTTTAACGAATGATAACTCAGTCGATCTACTTTGATCGTATTTCTCGTGAACACACGCGCGTTATGTCACTGATATTAATTATAAAACAATAATAATAATAATAATAATAATAATAATAATAATAATAATAATAACATCTTGTCGTAACGCATATTACAACATTATTATAATGTTAGTAGATAGCAATGGCATAGCGTGGGTTTCAACTTAACGTATGCGTTGAAAATGGCAAGTTAATGAATTCGTTAGGGCTTCCTTTATACTGTTTTCAAAGGTTTAATTTTAAACATCCGCAAGTTTTACGTAATTTAAAATATATTAATAATAATTATATTACATTTCATATGTTTAAACAAAAATTAAATAATTTTGTAATAATTATATTAATTATATAACTTGTAAGTTCATTAAATTCTTTAAATAAAATACCTAATAGAAATTAAATAAATGAGTACTAGATATTTTTTATTTTACTAATCAATTAAATAGATTTTCCTGTTTTTGGTTAGGACATTTTCGATTACTTCATCATATAACGTAATATCACACGGATAAAATGTTTAAAATTACTAAAGCGTAAAATATGTTTGGTTTTTGAAATTCAATATATAAGGCTAACCATTGTAATAGGCGACGATAGAATGTGTAATACTGATCTCGCTTACACGAGTGACAAGTATACGACCGCGACGGTCTATGAACGTTCTATGTTTTGCTATTGAAATTATCGATAAGAAGTATAAATCGTTTTCACTGTACGTCTATACCCATACAATACGATGTACATAACGGACTTAAGTATAACGACTATAGTGTAGTACGGTTTTGGCATTGCGGATTAATCAGTCCCAATGAGTTTTGAAGATAATCTATAAAATACTTTCTCTTCTATTTTAATTTTTCTTTTTTTTTGTAATGATTTACATTTAAGGCCTATTAAGATATTTTACTCTTGTCCACCAAGTTTCTCTGTTATACTATCTTCTTTTCTATTATATTACTAGTTTAAAATATAAAATTACTACAACAGTTGACAAAATTATAATTTTTATTAATATTAAAAAATAATTTTTAAATATTTGAAGTGTAAGCCATAGCATACGCATACGCCGCCCAACGTAATAATTCAAACCCATACGCTTGTAACGATGTGTCTTATCCAATCGCGTACATTGTTAAAATTCTTTGCGTTCATTATTGGAATGTAACATAAAATATACATTATAATGTAAGCATGTAATAAATACTATATACGTTATATTTCAATATAATAATATTATAATGAATAATAGTGCGAGCTTTTCGATAGGAAGAGAAAAATGTTATATACATAAAAGATTTAATAAAGTTTGTAGATGCGTATTAATGACGATCGTACGTGGTAGGCATAGAATAATCAAAGCACCAGTTTCAATATTAATACGATACACTGATAACCTGTCGGACTCAAAAATTGGCGACGATGTAAAAGGATGTATGTGCACATATGGGTTGAACGCGTTCATCGCGAACAGTGACGTGTACTACATAGGCATATAACAATCACGCTAAAGTGCAGTGAGTACAGGAGGCAGGTACAATATGTACGTATACAAATAAGAGAAATATGGGTGATCCTACCCTTTGTATTCAACTTACGCGTCGTCTAAACATATATAGGTATACTCGTATAATATATTGTGAGATAAAGTGGCGTGATACCGGAAGATAACAACACGTAAAAAGTATTAAGATTACACGCACAAGTGATATATTATACAGTATATGTAAACCTCGATAACACGAATCGGTCCTGCAAATCTGGGCTGCAAAAAAAGAAATTCGAGTTATCAGAAATATCTTATTATACAAAGACTTTTACTACGCAAAGACTTTATTTTATAGTTTTATTTATTTACTTATACCATATTTGTACATATTTGTATATTATAATTTCTAAAAGTAATGATTCCATAGTAAAATAACTATGTAAATGATAAATAAAGTAGGACTATTTTTAGATAAAATTACATATTTTTGATTATTTTTCATTGTATAATAAGGATGTATCTGTAAAGTTTTCAATTATGTTGAGCGCGGAAAAAAATTCATCTGTAATTTGTGGTTGTTCACAAATATATTCTTGTACTACCTGTAAACAGTCTAAAAACTGGACAAAAGTAGTTATAGACAAAGGCAATTCCACATTATCATCAACTTCCGACTCCTTCCTAACTAAATCGTTAATAATTTTTTTTATTCTTTATTATCGTTATTTATAAGCAAACGCTATTTATAAAACACTTATTATATTATGTCAGTAACTTTTGGTATTATGGGTCAAAAAATTCAAGTTGTAGGCTAAAATTGAACTCAATGACTTCGACTTTGGGAGGGAATTCATCGATACACAGTGGGAAAAATGTGATCCTTCATATTGTCGTAGGACAAAAAAAAAAAAAAAAATTATGAATTAAAAAAAAAAAAATAACCCTCGTCGTTACTCTTGTGTGAGTGTCTGGAGAAAAACGTGAAAACTACGGTTGACGTAGCGTTAGAAACACGTAGAAATATTTTAAAATAAGCGCGATACGGCACTGTTGACTTTTCAAGTTTTCGAGCAGAAAGCTTTATGCGTCACGTTTTGTACGTCTATACCGATATAACATCGCACTCGCATGGAGACATACGTGGGCGCGCGCCATTCGATATCATTATAATCGCGTAGAATTTCTAATCACGCTCTTAGCTATAATCATACATTTAAATTCTGTCGGTTCCGGATGTTGTTCAAATCGAATGTAAAAGATTCCACATTAGTACGTTACCGGTGTCTCCAATCGCTGCAAACAACTCTCCGTGACACTTGCGACGTCCGCAGAATCAATAACGGTAGGGATCTCTTGCCACCCCACCCCCTTAAATGGCTTAAACGTAACCGGTGTTGCGTGGTCTTCGGGATCAATTAAAACATATTATCGTGATCTTCAGCCATAAAGTTTCCCTTCAATGGATGACCTCTTTTAGCGCAAATGATACAACCTTAACACTTTTTATACAGACGCGATTCGTCTGAAACATTATTGTCGAAGGATGCAACGTCGTCCACAAACCCGGTATTTATCAAACTTTTTCGTTAAGGGAATTATTAATACTTAATTGTATGCTAAATTTACACTTACTGTTTCCTACAGATGAATTATTAAAATTTATACTAAATTACAGGGGCGTTATTTCACATAACTTTATGGGATGCAGAACCAATATAGAAAATCTAAAGCAATAACATAATATTTTGATTTTATGCCCACTGTTATTAGTGAAAAGTAATCATGCAACTTTATGTAAACTTCCCATATCTAATTCGATTAGAATTAAAGTAATTCGATTAATTCGATTCTAATAAAATTTAATTTTTAATTATAATTGTCATGTCTTTCTCTTGAAGTAAAGGCCACTGTCTTCATTTCTAACATCGAGAATATAATATTTGGTTGATTTTAAGAGGTCAATTACCTTTTGTTAAACAATTTTAGCCATTTATAACTCACATGAAATACAGTGAAATATTGAAGTATATTTTCTATAAAAAACATTTATTGTGATTGTTATTAACATAATGCATGTATAATTTATATGTGAAAGCACCAAAATAACCGACAAAGAAATCATCATAAATATTGTCCATGGGTAAAGGGTTTTCATTATTAACTTCTTTTTTATGTTTAAGAAAATTAATTTAGTGTTTCTTTCAAGTCTATTTTGTTAACGTCTAGATTTTCTCAATAGAGATCATTTACTCGCCAAATCGCTTATCTCTCGAGGAAACCTTTTATGAAAGTTACGTACTCAGAATTTATGCCACCTAAATCATTCCCTTAGTCGAAAAATACCGAAAAGTTAATAATAATTGATAGCAATAAACTTGGTTATGTTCTTAATACAATATTTCAATCACTTGATATGCGTACGGATTTTAAACAAAATGTATGTTTAAAAATATCGTGGTTTCAATAATAAATTTACCCAACAGTTAGCAACCAATTGTTATAGTTATAACTGTTTATATTTTATTATCTATAACTATGCGTTTTACAACATTCGTTTAGTACATCAATGTGAATTGTATCGTTACAATATTTCGGACGACTGATCGTTGTAATTTCTGATTTATTTTATTGAGTTAGCTCTTCATCATCATCATAACTATCGGTTATTCATTTTATACTGTGCATATCATCAAGTGATCATCATGAACACCCCCGTAAAAATGGATACGTTCATCAAGAACGGTTTGAAACTGTTGCGTTGCACCAAAGATCCGAGTTCCATTAAAACAATGCTAAAACATATGGAAGAAGCCGTTCATGAACAGTACGGTGGAAAACGACGGCCAACAAATGCTGCCAAAAATTTAGCTGTACCTACCATTCTCTTATCAAAAACATCGGGTATTGAACAAACGGAAGTATGTTATTACTTATTATGATAATTGAGTTAAAAATATTTACTTTACAGTTAATTTGTTTTAATTTAAAATTCTGTAGATGATTGTTGATGATAAATCTAGAAGTTTGAGTTCTTCATCAAATCTATTATCAAACACGTCTAAATCTATCGTGAAAGTATATTCATCTCCGCCACATACCATTACATCGGGACAAGCTAAATCAGATCCGGTCATAAATATTGATTCAGATTTCAAAATGAAAACTGAAAATATAGAGTCTTATTCCTGTAGTGTTTGCAAGTATGTGAATAACACAAATTGTTAGACTTTGAATAAATATTTTATTCTATTTTTTTTATAGAGACAGTTCTGTAAAAATTAGGAAAAATTTGGTAGAATGTTCTGATTGTCATTCTGTATATCATAAAAATTGCCATACTCCACCAATAACATATATTAACTTAAATGACCCACGAACTGTTTGGTCTTGTAGCATTTGCAAACAAAAAGACTCGCAGAAATTAGTAAGTTAAATTAATTTGAGATGCTGCTTTTTAGTTATCTTAAATAGTATTCATTTTTGAAGGAATGTTCATCAAGAAAAATAAGTAAGAAAAGCTCTTCGAAAACCACTTCTGGAACGAAACTAAAAAAATTATCTAGTAGTAAAACTTCTCAAAGTAAGTTATTTAAATTGGTATTGTATAATTAAAAAATGTCACTAACTACAGAATCTTTTTTATTGTGTATTAAAGCAATTCCTAGCAAATCAAAATCATCTTCTACCAATAGCGATTCTAAACATAACGTACCTATTCCTGTGATGTCTTTTGTGGAAAATAAGGTTCAAATGATAAAAAAGAAAGCTGCTAAAACATCCGAAAAAAATAAATAGAAATATAATGATTTTTGTAATTAAAAAAAGTTAAGAAAACTGTCCTAAACATTTTTGAAAATATTAAAATAATAAAAGTTATTTATTTTTTGAAAAATTATGTTTTTATTTTTAATTATGTTATCTGTTTTTCAGCCTACTCCAAAATCTTCTCTTCCACTGTTATCAGTTATCTGTTATCAGTCATTATTATCAGCCTTTGCGTCTGCGAATAACATTCGTATATTTTAAAGCTCTATTATCAAAATCTGATTTCTCTCTAAACAGTTCTAATTCTACTTCAGTATTTGGTACCCAGAATGGGTCGATATCAATCACCCATAAAGAAAAAATTATTTAAATTTAATTAAATATAAATAATAATAAACACAATGAATAATTACCTCTCAGAGACTAAATATTAGTTGTGAACTTGTTATGTCGGAAATCAGTGTATTAGAAATAACTGTAAGTTCTGCTTGTGGATTTCTGCAGAAAAAGATAAACTTTTAACAACTGGTGATAACCCATGGATCATACAACCCATTATATAACCCACTGATCAATTGTCCATGACGTTTATCTAAAACTGCATACATTTTAACTGAACAATAAAATGTTAAACTTGAAATCAAATAAGTGCTTAAAAATGTACCTAAAATTACAGAATTTGCATGAATTGAGCTGGTATACTTGATCATAAGTCTTTAAGGTTGAGATTAAAAAGCTTTTCGACATCGATCATTTACAGAGGACATAATTTGTCCAGATATCGGATCATAAGAATCTATATTTTAATTAATACGTCATTTAAACCCATTATAGCATTAATAAGAATTGATAATAAAATTATTCACGATTTTTTTTTTTTTTTTTTAAACATCTATAGTCCACTCTTCAATTATAAAACATACAACCGTCGTTGGTTTTCACACAGAGGACCAGCAAGAGTAGCAATTTGAAGACTATTAACATGACTATTTTCATACTTGGTCAACAATTCATTCATATTATCTTTTAAACCCCAAACTGACTTTGAATAATCTGAAACCGATGATTAAAAATAAACTATTTACACTCTGAAAAAACTTTACATTAAATTTGATATGGATAATTACTTTATATTTTATTTAATTAAATACTTGGACCGCATTTTCTAGGTTCATATGTTCAGATTTTAGAAACAATTAAGCTAAAACCAAGAATGTTTTGTAATTGTGACCAAAATGTATCAATAGCTATTTTTGCTATTTTAAAAACATTATTTTCAATTTTTAATTGTTCTAATGCATCAGCAATGATTTCAATTTTATGCTCAGAGAGTGTTTTTAAATTATCAAAAGATTTCTCCAAAAGAACAGTCGTAGCTGTTGATAAAGGCTTAGCACGAATCCTAATACTACATAAATGATTTTATGTATAAAAAATTGAATTTTATTCTATCTCATTTTGCTGAAACATAAAAATGTAGTTAAATTATCCGTTATTAAAAATTATACAATATTTTAATTTCCTAATTCATTACCTTTTATTTTTAGTAAAATAGAAAAATGAAATAAATAAATAAATTTTAAAATCAAATACAAAATTTTAAACTATTAAATTAAAATATTTACTTGATTATGATATCAAAAATTTCATGAGTCATGATTATTTCGAGTGGTTTTATAATTGTCTCTCGAAAAGGCACTATCGGAGCAAAAGCAACTACATCTAATTTTTCATATTTAATATATATTACATATATTTAAATCAAATATAATTTCACACATCTTGATCTAGCTATTATAACAGTATTTTATACATTATAATAAAATATACAGTATGCATGATTTATTAATGTGAATCAGGGAAGCCATTTTACATAATTTTACGAAATACTTACTAGAACTGTCAAGTTTTTTAACCACTGTTATTAGTACAAAGTAATCATCCAACTTTTTGTAAACTTTACCTGTTTTAATTTTATTATACTAAATTAATAAAATGTTATTTTTATATGTGATATTAATGCCTTTCTCTAGAAGTAAAGCACAAATATCTTTATTTCTAACGTTGAGAAGATCATTTTTGGTTGAATATATGAGTTCAATCAAAATTTGGTAAAATAATATTATCTGATTAGCATAAAATACGTGATATAGTTCTTGTAATTTCATCGCCTTCACCAATGGATGTGTTAAGTGACGTATATACGGGAGAGGTTTTCAAACCCCTTCCTGGACCAAAAAAAAAAAAAGAAGGAAATTGTGATATAATTGATGACGTGTAATATATTCGTAGTTTCATTGTTACGCTTTGGACTTCATATAAATTTTGTTATTTTACCTATTAATATTTATACCTCTTTGTTTGTAAGGAAAACGGGTAGTTTTAATATGAAGACTTTTGTGTTGGTCATATTTTTTAACCCTTCCCCCCAGAGCAATATAGAATATTGTGGCATACACTGGATGTGTTTGCTTATATTTCAAGTACTTCTTTGATTTTTATAAATATAAGTTTTTAATATTTCTTTTGATCGTATATTATATTGATAATTTCATAAGCACGGGTTTCTGCATCTAAAATGATCATATGATAGCAGCTTATTAATCCATAAGGATATTGAATTTATTTCTGTCAAAAAATCCAACATTAAATCACTAAGTCAAACTTTTTTTTTGAACTATAATAAAGGAAGACTCTGTGGTTCCAATGGTACTAGTTTCACTTCTATGTAATCAAAATTCACCAAGTTATTAGTTTTATAAAATAATTACTATTTAAGTTTATAAAAAAATTGTGTTGAAAAGAATTATGGGATGCATTTACACACCCTTGCATCTCGTAAATGATACCCATAATAAATTAATGTTTTTTTTTTTTTTTAATATACTTTTAAATAAACTTTGTAACAGTATTAAAATGTTACAATGCATAATTACAAATAAATTCAGAACTAAGACAATAGTTTAAATAAAATTAATATTTCACGGCCCTCCCGGTAATATAGCCATGACATTGCACTAACCAACTCATATATACTTTTTCAATAGGAAATATATAAAGCACAAACTCGAGAAATCGAACCTCTACAAGTTGAATTTTCGATAACTCTGAGGTATGCTTTGGCCCGATAATTCTAATTTCGCAAACTCGAATTTCTGTATAATATAATAAATGTATGTGTAAGTAATGTATGTTCGTAAATAATGGTCATAAGTAATTAAGAATTGGCTAACGAGTTAAGTGGGAAGGAGTCGGATATTGTTGACGATGTGGAATTGACATTACCTTAAACTACTCTAGTCCAGACATTAGATGGCTTACGTAAAGGTAGTACGCAAATATATTCATGAACTAGACGAGATTTTCTTCACTCCCAACATAATTTATAACTTTAGAGATACGTCGTTTGCGTACAATAAAAAGCAATCAAAAGTATGTAACAACGAAAAACGTTTTCCAATCGTATATCGCACTTGATGTTTATACAGATATTTGTCGATGAGATGGACACTACACATACACTCATAGTACTAATTTAAAGCATTTATATATGACGATTGGACCGAACACGATGGAATTACGCTTCGTTCAACTACTTAGTATGATTTTAAATCGATTAAAAATGTTGGAATAACGAAATTCCCAGGTATTCGACACTATTCGGCGTGATATTACACTGGCGGATTATGAAATGCATACGGAAATAAATGTTCAACCGTTTGGACACGGAAACGTTATCTGTACACACACACATTATTGTACACATGAAATCTCTTTTTCTTTTTTTTTTTTTAATTGGCGTCGTTCAGCACACGCTCACGACGATTCGTATACGTTTTCGGAAACGCGTGTGGCGTGCCAGAACAAATACACGTCTAATGGAAGAACGTCGTAAATCTATCGAACGCGCTGTGCAACGGCGGCACGAGGTACACGAACACATGTACATATACAATATACCTGCCGGCTGACGCAAATCGTTACTGGTTGCATGTGTGTGTGCGTGTGTGTGTGTGTATGTGCGCGCATTATTATATATTAGTGGCACTGTGGAGAGACAAGGGGTCGTGATGTCTCTTCCTTTTTCACAATTATCTCACCTTTTTGGTTTTATTTTTTTTTGATTCTCCGTGATTAGCTGTGACGTGTAAATAGATTTCTTTATGTTTTGCGATTTTCGAGCCCGCGAGCCGAGGTTTCAGACTGCCCTATAAAGCGAATGGTTTCTGACAAACCAAAGAGTGGGGGTAATTTAGCGTAGGCAAATTTATTGGAAAGCTTGGATTTTTTTTTGAGTTAAAGTGGCATAAACCAAGATTAGGGCAGGTTATAGCCATGTTTTAATGGAAGTTTAGATTTGAGTATTGGTCGCAAAATCTGTAGTCTCGTATTTAATATTTTTCGTTTTTTTTTGAGGTGAAGACCCTAGATAAGTATCTTGTCTACAACAGTACCAAGATATTTTATGTGTATTTGTTAGAGAATAGCAACTCCTTGGAATATAAAACTTAGAGATGTAATTTTTTTTCTAAAGAGGGAAAAGAACATATTTGGATGTTTATCGGCGTTTATTTTTATTTTCCATTTCAGTAACCAATTTTCAATTTTGCTAAAGTTATGCTGGAGTGTAGAGATGCTTCAATGTGATCAAAATTAGAGGATAGTATTGTTGTCATAGCAGGGTAAGTAGTTAGTGTCGTCATTTTGGGGAATATCGGATGTAAAGATATAAAAGAGATCCGAAAATAAACTACTTCTTTGAGGGACTGCTTGGATATGAAAAAGAAAAAGAAATAATTTTCTTGATGCCCAGAAAAGAAACCGTCTATTAACGCGGACCGCTTCACAACGGACGTTGACGGCCGCGTCTATCTTCTCTGATCGAGACCACCAGACGGCACACATCGTCTACGCGACACCCAGTTTTCCATGTGACAGGTGGGAGACCTGAAAAGGTCGCGACGACGTTCGATACGGACCACCTCCCTAACTTCGTATGTTACTTCCATCACGGATGGATGATTCGCGATGTTAATCATGTGTACCACACCGTTTGTTTTGTACTCACTATTATCATTTGATTTTTTCGGTTATAATAAATCCATAGAAAGCCTAAAAGTTTGTACCTTTTTCTTAATATATTATACATTTCGTATCAAACGCGCTTCCGGCACTATGAACGAACTATTAGTTAGAGCACTCCACGTAGAGCTGAAAGAAAATGTTTCAGCTCGAAAAACAGGCCGTTTTGCCGAGCTTTGCCAAAGTTATGCACTATATCCAAAAAACTCATGGACAATGATTTTTGTTTTCGAACGGTGAAACGATTTTATCAATGAACCTATGAACTTGCTTAGATTATGAAGTGGCTAGCCCGAAACTAGAATCGATGATATTTTGTGAATTGATTACAGGTCTATTTATTTTTAGAAAGAATTTTCAAAACAACATGGTGATTATAAAAATTACACATATAGATCTGTATAAAGAGGCTACATTGGCGGGCTTATTTGATTTATGAATGAGTATAACTTTAGACAGTTTAATTTTACAAGAAAATAAGATAGTCGTAACATGGAGTTGTATACAAAAGATTCCATTTAACATTACGTTTTAACATTATTTTAATAGTATTTGCTTGAATAGCAAGGCTGCATTGGATAAGGGAGGAGAATGGTGTTGGATTTTTGATGAAATAAGAGCAACGGTACCTGGATGTTAAGTACTATCTGTTTGGATGATTTTATAAATACTGTAGCCCAGGAAAAATTTTTGAAATTTTGATTATAACACGTTTTATAAATTAATACTATATTAATTTAATTGTCTACAAGGGAATTTAGTGATTCAAATTCTTATTGACTGAGCCTGTTAGTATTTCACTGTAGGATTTAAATTTCCATGATTATCTGTTATCTATTAGAATTAATTAATTTAATACGGTCGTGAGTAATTGAACCGGGGAATTTATTATTTGATTAAATGTCATTGCGAAAGAATGTAGCTGACTGTTGCGGATTATTCATTGTACATGGTTGATTGGGTTTTACCATTGGAGTCGTGTTCCTGTTGTTTAGCAATATTCGGAGCCGGACGTTTCGGCGCGTCACGCCGAAATGTCCTAGACTGAACAATATTATTTATATTAAAAATATGTATTTGTATTTTATTTGATCTCTGCAAGCTTTTGTGAATTTGACAGCCACGATAGTTGGCAAGATGATATCCTTCGCATAAAGAAAATATTGCCGGAAGGCTATCTGACTCGGAACACCCAGAGGTAGAATGAAGGGCAGCATAGCTGTACACACCAAGAAGGATGGGCACAATATAATTTAATGTGGTCGTTTTCCTAAAAATTGGAACGTTAAATTATTTTGCAAAGTTTGTAGGGCTCTTGTGTTTCAATTTTATTATGGAGTAATGAAGATAGTTTGAATATCTCGTTGTTAATTGGTGCCGGTTCAAGATTAACGAAAAACAATTGGAGTTGTCACTTGGTACATTTGTTTAAGATATTTGTAACTCGATGGACAGAATAGCCCGTACTTTTAACATTGGCACCAATTTCAATAGATGATGTAGAAGTGTTTCGTTTTGTTTTCAAAAGCCTGATAAGTATGGTACTTGTCATTTCCGGTTTTAAATAATGATGATGGCGCTGGTAGTATTAATTTTTAAAGTATTTGCTGATGATTTTAAGTTAAAAACGTCCGAGTCGACGAGGTTTAAATACTTGTTATGTAGTTCTATGAAATTACCGATGTTGCGTGGAAAAATTGATGGAGATAACGGAATTGTTTGTTCAGATTATTGTCGAGGTGACTTTTGGATATGTCATGAGTTCCGGAGTCATTTTAATTTCCGTTTACGTTAAGAATATTAAATCTGTTCGTACTGACAAATACGAGCTTAATTTTTTTTTGCCCCCGTTGAAATGGTAAATGAATGAGGACGTGTTTTGAATTGGTTTAAGTTAATTAAAATTTTCCGTTTGATACACTATTAACGGAAAATATTTCATTCGTGAAATTTGAATCACTTAGTATACGTTTATACTTAGTGGTCGTTGACATTTTACTTTGAATTGTATTTGATGTGGTAGTGTGTGCAGCTGGTTTATTTACGGGACTCCTCATTATATAATACATTGAGATTAGATATGAACTGTCACCGTCTGCGGTCGGAGAGTTCGACGCGATAAGATAATTTTCCTACTGTGAAACTCTAGTATAAATAATATAACCGGATTTTTCCCGATCGTGGACTGGATAAAAGCTGGAACTAAAGTGCAAGTCCGGATCGGAAAGATAGTTCTAGTTTCGGATGGATTGTTATTAATCACAATGTAAAATATTATAATTTATAGCCGATACTAAGGAACGCGTCGTATTATTGACGTTGCACGCGAGCGACTGATTTCCCAACAATTAAATTAAAATTTGAATGTAAAAATACGTGGTTAAAAAATATATCCCTCTGATTATTATACGCCAAAACTATAGTATAGTATAGTGATATAAAATGTACCAATTAAAAGAAGATAAAATAAAAATAAACATTAGATTATTATAAACCGACGAGGGTTATAAAACAACCAAGACTACTCGGAGCGTACGGCGGAGGGGTGTTTTTGACTGAAAGACGTGGGACGACTAAGAACCGAGGATAGAAGCTTTAATAGGCGGCTTTGTGTTGGGCGAGAGGGAATCACGGTAGATCGGGAGCATCCAGGGACCCATTTAACAAAGCCGTAATGAAGTTTCGGTCCAACTGGATGCGGCGAGACGAGTGTTGAGATTTTTCGGGCGCTGAAAAAGCAAAAACAAATGATAACGGTCGCGAGAAGATTTAAATTATCGACAAGATCATCTGAGCCTGTTCCGGTGGTGAGGATTACTCGCACAACAGTCATCCTCGGGATTGTTTAAGATGGTTCTTAACCGTTTACCGCTGACGTAGAAAAGACCCATTCGCCGGATGTAACCGAGATGTGGAATGCAAAGGGTTTTAGCCGTATCCATAATGAAAACGTCGAGTTAGAGGTGGGGGTGAGCAGAACGATTTCGTAAATCCGTACGTCACACTCTGCGCGTCACAGTAACGGTCGACAAATCGATTGTATAGAAAAAAAAAAAAGTAAAAAGTTCGCGAATCCGGGGTACGGTTTTCGACGTGATCGTTGGGTTTTTTTTTTTGTCTCCCGCGCCCCTGGTTCCGTTTCGCTGGACCCCGACCACCCCCAACGACGGCATATCCGGCTGGAACGACTCTGCTCGTGAGACGAACACCGCGATTGTTCCGGACGTGTGTGCGTGAGTCCGCATCATCGCGGGAAAAACAAGACCAGTGAATATTATACTCGACAGTGCGCTCTGTGTGCGTGTGCGCGCGCGCCAGTCGGTGTGTGCATGTATGTGCGCGCGTGTGCGGTAGCGTGTGTGTGCGTGTGTGCGTGTGTGCGCGCGTGCTTATGCCCGCGAAACGGCAACGTGGCAACTTATCGACGCGGCGTTGTTAGCGGCCGGGGCCGTCGGCCTGGCGGCGGACGGGTTCGCCGAAGGGACGGTGCGCGGGTGCTGGGCGTACGGAAGGTGGTCCGGTGACGGCGTACAAGGCGCCCTGGAGGAGCCGCCGCCGCCGCCACCGTCATTGCCGCGCGTGCGAGTCTCTCTCTCTCTCTCTCTCTCTCTCTCTCAACCTTTCTCACTCGCTCCATAACTCGCCGCTCTCTCACCGTACACGGGGACTTACCGCGCCGCGATAGTAGTAGCGCGCACACAGCAGTCCGGATCGAGTGCGTTTTGACGGTGACGCGCGCGGGGCTCTTACACACCAAAACACACACACACACACACACTTAAATACACAATACATAAATCTCTATTAATACATGTGTGTACATAATTGTTTACGTGTTACAAGTGCATAATAATGTAATAATAAAAATAATAATAAAATAATAATTATAGTAATAATAATAATCATATTATCGTTAAATATAAAATCGTTTTCGATAACAGAGTAGTGCATAGGAAGAGTGCGCGTCGCCGTGCGTTTGTAAATTACGTATTGCAGTAGTGCGAGTGTGTCCGTGCGACGTGCGTGCCAGTGTCCGTCCGTGCGAGTGTCTGTTCGCGAGTGCGTTCGTGCGCTCCGTGAGCGGTTATTCGCGTGCGAATGCGAGTGCGTTTTCCGTCATCGCCGCTGCCGTTGCCGCCGTCGTCGTCGTCGTCGTCGTCGTCTCGTTCCAAGCTCGTGCTCGTCTCGGTGCTGGTTCTCGCGACTAATTCAAATCAAATCCAATAGTAGTGTTGATAACAGTTATCATAACAATAATAATAATAATAAATCGTGACGACGACGACGACGACGGTCGCAGCTCAACGCGGAAACCGGTGCGGTGCGGTGTGGTCCGGGCGTGCGGCCTGAGCTCCGCAGCCGCCGCCGCCGCTACCGCTGCCGCCGCCGCCGCCGCCGCCGCCACCGCCACCGCCACCGCCGCTACCACCGTTGCGGCCGCGCGCCGCCGTGCAGAGCACAGTAATCATCATCGGGCGCTATAGCGAAAAGCTCGGCGCGCGGTGACGGTGAAGACGACCACGACCACGACTGCAACCACGAGCACGACGTCGACCGCGGTGACGCAGCCGTGTTCCGTGTCGCCCCGCTGCCGCTGTAGCAGCCGCCGCGGAATATAGCCAATGGAAGTTAGTGGCCGCACCGGCCCGACAGTAAGATGACCGGCGGACCCGATGACCTCGTACTCCTAGCTAAGGTTAGTCGTGAAAGACCGTGGCACTCGATCGTCGTTTAATTACTTATGGTGATCCGCGCACGAGTAATCCGGCCGGTATGTAGACCGTTACGAAAGAGAGTATTTATTTTTTTATTTGTGTTTCGGCGCTGTACTGGGAAACGCCGAACGATGTGCACGACGTGCGTGTTCCGACGAGCGACGAGTGCGCGTGCCGTTGGGGTTGTTGACGTATAGAACGTCGTCTTATCATACGACTATGGATACGAAAGCGGTACAGGTTTATAGTTTTCGCGTTTTTCGCAATTATCAATCGCTGTCTCGTCGTCTCGTTGCCGTGTCATCGTTGGCGCGCTGATCGGTTGAATTGCCGTTACGTAACGGCAACTGCAGTATCACGCGGCCCGTTATCAGCGCCCAGAACCGTGCACCCGTGCACCCGCCCCGCCGTCGCAGCTGTACTTCTGTCGCAGCGAACCCCCTCCCTACATTCCTCGTCCGGGCCATGGTTGACTCCGTGAAGTGCATCGTTGAACGGCGGCAGGTCGGCACCTACACATTATTATCGTCAGCACTCTCTCCGGCCGCCCGGAAACCCGCGCGCAACGAGAATAACGATCTAGGTATGGGCGGCGGGTGGGTGGGTGGTCGGCCGCTGCAGGACAGGGGTCGCCGTGTCGGCTTGCGGTGCGCACGGACAACGTTTGCGCGCGTACGCGTAAATGACACGACCGCGTTAAGGAGATATATTAACCATCGGACAGAACAACTTGTCGATCTCGCGCGAGTAATTGAAAAAAAAAAAAAAAATGATCGGACCCGAAATGATCAACATCATTATTGAATGGTATGCGCGCAAACATCGTTGTAAACGGCGTCCGCATCGTCACGCCAAAACGGTAGAATATATGATACGGTTGCGCTCGCGCGTTTAATTCAATGTTTTCCGCACACCCATATCCGTCGAGCCTACCGGCGGTCGCGTACCAAACCAAATAATCACCGTAAAACGTCCTCAATATCAGCTATACGGATGACGCGAATAGTATTCTGTCTACAGGGCTTATGAACCACGGTCACGGTTCCACAAAGCGTATACGGGTTTTATTTCACCGATTTTTTTCTCGAAAACATTCGTCTCTCTAATCCATCGGGCTCGAACGTGTGGCGTGCACCGGGGAATTTCGGGCACCGGTAAAAACGTGCTGCGACTGATCGTATAATTGATATTGAATAAATACGTCGTAGCACTGACGTACGATTAAACAAACGGTTTACAATAATAATATTATTCGTAACATTATCGTAACGTATCGCCGTCGTCGCACGCACACGCCTCCGCCTGCCCCGTGTGGGTTACGTGTGTAACAACTCGTGTGCACGATACGCAGCACCCCCCGTCTCCCACCAGTTCTTGCGTTATTGCGCGCGCGTCCCCCCGGGGTCCCGAAGACGAGAGACGCGCGCGACACGCCTTCGCGTTAACGACATTAATACGGCGATCGGAGGTGGACGGTATCGCAACGAAAACAAAAACCGCGTACACCTATCGGCCGCCACTGCGCGGGCAGTTGTACTTTGCCGGCGAAGTGCACGCGTTCGATTTCGAAGAAACTTCTGGGCTCGCCCCGACCACGTTCGTATTGGCGGCGAGACCGCTCCGAGTTCCGGACTTCGTCGCCGGCACGACAACCCCGAGCCTTGGACCCGAACCCTGAACCCCCGCGCTCAAAACGATAAAAAAAAAATCTAATCGCTTATGATGTACTCAACCACAGTTGTCCCGTGATTCGTCAAACGTAGAATCGATAGAAGATTTGAAAAAAAAAATTATCCAACGTCGACCGTTTGTTAACCTTTTGTTATCAATGTAATGATAATAAAAATGTAATGATATTTTCAATTTTAAACCCATTTTTAAAACCGGACAGCGATTAATTGATCGTTCGATCGGTTCTGAAGACGTTTCCGGGGATAACGGTTTCTCGGGTTTGTTTAGGACTTAGAAGTGTAGAACTAAGTATTACAGTTAAATATAAAACAATACATAGTCGTATTCATAGTTTTCGTGATCAAGCGGTGTTGAGGGCTGCAATTACTAAACTAATTTTTGAGGCTTAATTCACCAATAATTTTTAATTTAATGGTTCCGTAATTTATAGCAATGTAAATAATTATGTTATTGCAAGTTAAATATTTTTCTACAACCATGAAGACAAAAAATATGATTAAATTTATAATTATTTTTTTTTAATAACCGGGATTATATTTTATAAAAAGTAATTATCTAAAAAATCTATGCATCTATTGAAAAATTATCAATCGGAGGTGCAATTCTTGTGATTTTTTTGAAACCTAAAATGTGTGTGTATATGTAGTATGTAATAATGTTTAATGTCATTAAAAACGGTTTCTAGTGTATGCCTATAGCGTTAATAGATAACTTAGTGAACTTATATTCCGCGGTATGTCATAGGCTTTTGCCACTATAGTATTGAGACATTATGAAAAAAAAAAAAAATGTACAGATAAAAATGTAAATTTTTAAAGTAAAATAAACAAAGCCCATAATTGTTTTTGAATAATATATAGCAAGTACATTATACAATGTGTTCGAATATCAGTAAGGCCCAAAAATCGAAAAAATTGTTTTTTTTTTTTTTCCCGACTCATTTATGACACTTATTGTAGGTGTTTTCGTTTATGACTTATTCGATGTATCATTATAACTTTGGTAACTATGGTTATTTGAGTTAAAAACATGCTAAAATCAATTAATATTCAAATATTTATTAATATGTCAGATATGATACGTGATGTAAATATTTTATGACAGTTAATTCGTGAATAATTTTTAAGTACATTTTTAAATGAGCACTTTGAAACTATGATTATCTATTATACATCGTTAAGTCGTTAATAAATTAAAATACTAAAAAAAAAAATTCATGTTTCGATTTTTATATACTAACAATATGTGTTGAGAATGCGAATTCGTTCTCAATATATTTTAATACATTTTCTATATATATATATATTTTTTTTTGCGGAACATATTTGAAATAATTTCATTACGATTTCGTATAATATCTATAATTATATACATAATGTTATTATGTATATAATAGTTTATATAGTTTTTTATAGTATTTTCTGCAAAACTATAAACAATTGTTCTTTTGTATGAATACGTCTCATTTTCGCTAATCCTCTGTAAAATTTCGAGCTAAACACGGCGTATAAAGTGTGACGTGAACCTTTTTCTGACGAAGAACAAAAATCATTGTACGGCGTTTACGTCATGAGCGCATGCGCTGCCACCACCGAGGAACACGGGTGTATATTATAAGCGTTTGGAAAACGTATTACGTCCCACATTTGAGATCGCGTAAACTGTCGACGACTACTCACTTGTAAATAGTCCAAATTTAATGTAATAATAGGTATTCAAAGGATTAAGAGTATATTATAAAGGCTTATACATACCAGGAAAAAAAATCATCAACTTTCGACTAGAAACTTTTATAAAAATGGTAATAATTATGTGAAAAATGTAGATTAAAAAAAATTCTTTTTTTTTTTCTAAATTTTTCGTCGTTTTTTCTGTCTATTAAATTATAAGATTTTAAATAATTGCATTGGAAACGAATAACAGGAGGTTTCATTGAAAGAGAAAATACCAGATGAGTCGACGCGTACGCACAAATACACTAAAGCTTGCGGTATTTGAAAAATTCGAAAATGTATAATATTAGTTTGAGTTTGTTTTCTATATATATAAATATAAATACGCAGTTTGAACTTTTATTATTGGTTCCGACATTTCGTCAGTCGCATCTGGTTCATCGCGATTTCCGGTGTTGAAGCATAAATTCCGAAGTTGACAAAAACGCAAGATAGATAAATATAGATGGACCACGGTTTTCTTTTTTTTTCTTCAAAACTTTCAAACTATGTATACTTCGTCATTTTTCCTTGTTACCAAGAGCATTCTTGTTTATTCCCAGATAGACACACACGTATTTATCACATGGAAATCATAATCAGGAACTATCTTCTCTCCATATAACTAGATTGGAAAATAATTTTCTCCTGTCCAGAGGTACGCGATATTTCTAACAAATAATCACTTTAATCGTGACGCGTGAAATTCTGGAAGCATTATTTATAGTCTGAGATGTGTATTATTTAATCAATTGCTTTTAATAAACAACCGTATTCTCGGATTTGGTACGCGATGTCGAGTGGCGCGCACGCGACTTCTGGTTTAGATAATTTGAAGAACACGAATTTTACGTAGCGTTTCGACACATACACATATACATCATATATCATGTAGCGACGTGGCGTGTCTAGAAAAACCAGCAGGATTACCTATAAAACCAGATTCAAACGTTAGCAGAATTTAAAATTAAAAACTTAATTTCCGCATCTACAATGTTCCGTTGAAATAAAAATATATATACGTAATGCACGGATAAAATACCACTCGTGCCCGCAAAGTATTTATATGTGTTTATAATTTTGCCTATCCGAATAAAATTGTGGCGCCTATGGAAGCCAACGGCGAAATGACCCCGAGGGCGACTAAAGAAAAAAAGAAAAAAAGATGATTGTACATAGTGGTGGAAGACTTTGACAGTATGTGCGTTTAAGAATGGAGAGAATTAGCCCGAGGTCGAGTAAGACGGAGGGATTTAATGATGGCGACGAAAACTCTAAGAGAGTACTAAGGGTCAGACGAAGAAGGATAAGTACTTTCGCATATGTTTACAGCTACCCAATAAACCATGACTAGCAGCTTCGGGGTCAGTTGGTATTAGATTCGCGGATGTCGAAATGTCCAGTGTAACAATTGCACGCAATACCGAAAAGGACGTAAACACTGTGAGCACAAGATGACAGTGTACGAAACAGTTGCATCCGATCGAAAAAAATGTTCGGACGAATCGCGACGATTTTCCTTTATACACTTAGAATTATGAGCGTACTCACATGAAGGCGATTAATGGGGTTTAAACCTCCTCCCCTATTGGCCTTTTTTTTTTTTTGCAATCAAATCGTATTCTGTTATATTTGTAAGGTATGTGAAAATTCATTGTCTAATCATATAATTTATACATGCAACTACTATTTAAAAATCTATTTGTTGAACCAAAAAAAAAAAAAAAATTATTAATTTTAATTTACTGATAAGTGATAGTGATAGCTCATCGATTTTTGTTAAACCCCCCTCTCCACCATTGAAAATTACTGAAAACACCACTACTTGACGTACGAGTGGTTAAAACGGTAGTGGCGTGTCATACTGGAGACTAGTGCGTCGACCTGTTCGCCAAACGGCCTTGACCGTTTTGACGTTGTCAACCGTTGTCGGTGACGCAGAGGGTGGTTGCGGCTATGGCTACAGGACTGGTGGTGTGTAGATCGCGGGGTAAAACTTTCGGCCCCTCTCGGGGATAGGGAGGGTTGAACGAAACACACAAGTCCGACGATGATTGGTTCGTTGAAAGTACCGTGTGCACAGACTTTGGCATAACAAGAGAAACGTAGTTATGTTGGGTGAAGGGTAAGGGTGACGGCTAAAAGGATCTCGAAGCCGATATAAAAAAAAAAAACAAAAAATTATAAATTAAACAGCGATAAGAAAAAATATTAACTGGTGACAGCGTTATGTCTCTTGAATAAGTACAAGTATAAGTATAAGTACAAGTCATTCAATGTTATAATCAACAAAAAACGTACGGATGTTGAAAACTAGATCATTAAATTCGAATGGCTACGAATAAACGCGTGAATTATGATCACATAGTATAATTACTATATATATATTAGTATGTGTATACATTATGCTACAATGTAGTCAGAACTTTCTGGGATTACCGGTATTTCAAATATTTAATTTACTCGACTATGTAAAATTGCGTATATCTATATTTATGAATACTCATACTTCCTAAAAATGTGATTAAAGTGAAGGAACAGTGTAACGCAATACCAAACTTAAATAATATTAAATAATAATAATAGAAACAATAAATATTATAAATAGCTATTAATTATAATATTTTATCAACATTAATATGAAAGATAATGCTTATTTAATTATCTAAATATAGCAAAAGTTAAAATGGTTTATTTTTTTTCTGAAAAACGAACCTAGGTAAAATATAGCGTACACAATATATTGTAAGTATTTTAGGTAAATGTAAAAAAGGTTTATTCGGGTCGACATTTTTTTTTCTGAAAAAGATTTATCCAGATAACATTTTTTTCTAATTTAATATTAAAATTACTCAGATTAGCATTAGGTACCCAATCGCTTTGGTTGATAATTAACAGTCTAAATAAAACATAACACTATGTAACATTTTTGCATACATTTCAATTATGAATATTATTTTTAGACTCAAATTTAAATTAGAATTAGATTACTTTGTTTCCAGTTTGAAATATGTCCTCATACCATGAATAATTATTTTCGACGTAACTTATTACTGCCGTTTTATTATTATAAAATTATTAATTTTCAACTGTGCTTATACGTTATTGCTACATATAAACATGGTTCATGTGTTTTGTTTGATCAATCGGTAAATCTGGTATAGGCATGTGATTCACAGTCTAATCAAATGTCCTACATTTTTAACTCATTATTGCATTGTATTGCTTTCTATGAACCTGTCCAAATAGTGATATAATACGATTATGGTGTCCACAGTTAATTTATTGAAGTGAGTGCCATACGTGGTTCTATGGTAACGTTTAGTAGGTACCGGTATATTAAATTTATGTTAGTGTGTTACTGTTACTATATATATGTTACTTATATCACTATAATGCCCCAACCACAATAATTACTGTTAACCAATGTAACAATGAGTACCGACATTGTATTACTGAGTACTTGTACGCGCAATCGATTAGAATTACTGTTGTATTATTTATGATACTTTTGGAAATACTGTAACTAAGAGAAGATTTCACACGACGATGTTGAAACAACTTAGAACGTCAGCTATTTGCTTTGAACTCGAGAGCTCATTATTATTTCGTATTCTAGAACAAAAAAATTACATGTTTTTTTATCTAAAAATTTGATAAACGTTAAGTAACTGTACATTTTGATAAATTTAAAAAATATGGATTTTTAATATTTTGTCAACTTCAAATGTATAAAAGTATATTAAAGAAAAAACAAATTAATGTAAAAGCAATAGTTTTCTCAGATTACTTATAAACATCGTTGACGTTTTAGAAACACTTTAAATAAATTTGATGTGACGAAAATAGTCTCGATTTTAAAGTTTGTGGGAATTTCAAATCAAATTTTTTAATGATCAGATGTTTTTAGTAATTTTTCTTTTCGTTATTATAAAAACGTCTTAACTATTGTTATTTTTTAGCCATTTCCGAAGAGTATTGGAAACTTTTAAATTTTGTTTTCAACTATTTCTGAAACTTTTTTCTGCGCAAAACTTTTCTGTTCCTCTTAGTATAGAGTTTGGTTCTTTCTGTTTTAACAATAAAAAAACTTCTCGCAGGCAAAAAAGAAAAAAAAGAAAAATGTAGTGGTTATATGAAAATGTTAGATATTTTTTCAATTGACATTCATAACGCTTTTCTGCAATCAGATTATTATTAAAGAACTATCGATTTTGGCGTAAGATAAAAACAAATTTGTTTCCTATACATTTTTAGATAAAAACTTGACTAACCTAATAAATTCACACGTATTTCAAGTGACTAATTTCAATAAATATAGTTTTTAAAACGAATTAAATATTATTGTTTGTAAGTGTCAAAATATTATGATGTATCGCGTTTAATTTTCAAACGACATGTGATGGGTTATAAATCTGAAGAAAAAAAGATTGTCGTAGTGGAAAAATATTTTTTTTTCCTTGTTTAATCATAAACCAACAAATTATAATTAATTTCCGATCAAAGTTGGAAACACGGAAAATAAGACTGCCTGCAAAAAGTTAAGTGATAAATTATTATGAACAACTAGTATAATTAGCCGCTGTGACAAGTTAAACTTTATACATGAGTAATATGGCGAGACCATGACGGTCATGCCTCTAATAAATCAATAACTATTTAAACTGCATAAATCTGTATACTGATAATTGTTTAGTGGGCTGTTAAAATATTTAACCGTCCCTTGAACATTAAATTGTGATTAAGTCATGGTAGATAAATACCAACATTTTATGCTTGTTATTTTATTTTTTTTACGAGTGATTTATTATTTTGCCACGTACATGCCGCCTCAATGTTTTACCAATAAACGATCAACATTATATAGTTATAAGTATTATTTAGGTCAAGTTTTCAGCTTATTTAGTATTAAAGACGATTTTTTTGGTTTCACACGATATTTTCATAATTATACATTTGTGGTGGTTATAAAATGACTGCAAAATTGGTAGGTTAGGCAAGTGATCTAAAAATAATATCTTATACAATTGTATTAAGATAATGTTTTTATATAGATTATCTTAATACAATTGTATAAGATATTATCCTTAGATCACTTGCCTAACCTACCAATTTTGCAGTTTTTATATAGATGCGTACTGAGAGAAATATTATTTGAACCGTTTAAACTTGAAAACTCTAAACTTAAAAGAAACCGAATCACGGATCACTAGTGCAATTTAATTAGTGTTTGAAAATATAATAATTATATAATATTTCTATAGTTTAGATATAATAAACACAATTTCTACCTCCAAATCTTAATTGTATTAAAAATAACTCGATAACTGTTATGGTTAGTGTTTGATTACTTTGCTTAGAAGTTTACCCATCAGATACATTTTATAGTATAAAACAAATCGATATTAAAAAAAAAAAAAAAAAAAAAAAAAAAATGGAAAACAATAATATTTATCTATTATATGTTTCTAGTAGTAAATACATTCGACAGTTAATATTATTTGTGTAATTTATCAGTCGTAACACTTAAAACAATGGAGATGAATAGACGTTTAAGAGCATAAAGAAAACATCATATAACCTTAATTTCGAAAAAGTTGTACTCTCAAGCACGGCAATAAATTTTATGATATCATAATTACATTTGTTGTTAAATATTACTTGAGGCTTCACCCCACTCTCACTCATCCTTCACTAAAAATACTCACTACGCGTATTGTCACATTTATATAGTACACAACACATGCGGTATCGGTAACCACGGTAACTACAGTCGACCAATCAGAGCACGAATGAAATCCGGAGATTTTGTTTTTAATATACGAAGAGACCAGCGTCTATATTATATTCTTTTAAATAACTTAAGCGTTCCACGTGAGTTTTATATAATTGGTCCATAATAATTATTTTATTGTCGGTAGTAAAAAACAATACAATTACGCAAAAAAAAAAAAAAATTTGTTGTTATCCTATGAATTAAAAATGAGAAGGAAAATAATATTCAGTTTCTGCAACAGTATTATAATACATAATTAAAATTTTTGCTTAAAAAACAGGAAGCGAAATTCGGTGCAAGTACTATTGGCAAAATATAATCATTAAACGTAAATGTACGTAAAAAATGTTCAAGACGAATGGGTATAGATTTCAGAATAATATTTTGCTACTCGATCTTCAACTCGAAATTATAGTTCGCGATTTACTAAAAATGTATTTTCCGCAGTAAGACCATTTCGGGATTTGTAGTCTTCGAAAAAAAAACATCGAATTGAATGCGTGGGAATGGCATGTAAGGAAAACTAAAGTAATTGTAAACATTAATACTATCGATATAGCGATAAAAATATCGTAAATTGTTTTTTTATTCGCAAATAAAATATTAACTACTCTTGTCATTTAGAAAATGATAATAATAATGGTTTAATTGATAATCTTAATAGTTATATGTCTTAAGAGAAAAGGAAAAAAAAACAATTTAAATTCTGTATTGCTATCACCTCAATATTTTTTCAATGATTTCCAAAAAATAATGATTTGTAATAAGTCGAGAGTGACTTGATTCGTACTAAATAACTATTGGTATTGAATGAAATCGTATCAGTAACATGAACTTAGAGAATAAAAATCATTATTCTTAAAATTAATTGTATATGCATTGTACGAACGATTTAATTTTTTAGTTATTTGAATCGTTTAAGTGTTGAAATTTTCATGCCTATGAAGCCGAGAGATCGGAAAAAGTTCGATTTTGTTCACTGAGACAGTACAAATTACCTTATTCTGAAAACTGTAGTACTATACATGTATGTATAAATGACGTCATATTGCAATCGATACGTTCCATGCGAACAAACTGTGTCACATTTAATTGGTCGATACGCTCGAATTAATCGAGTATTCACAATAGTGCTAAATAATTCACGACTATGTTTGTGATTCCATATCGTATACTGTGCGATTTTAATTTTAATTAATAGATGCATTAACTGCAGTTTTCGTGATATAGGTTTATCGTATTAAGCTTAACGGTGTAACAATATCTTTCAATTATAATTGGACATATTTTATCGAGCAAAGAATGCTTGGGAACATTGATAGAGTATTTTTATTCGTTATGCGTTGTGGTAATAACAGTACCGCGAAACTGACAATAAAGTTTAAGAATTTAATTTAAAAATGTAAAGTGCAACTGTGTACTCATCGTTCGAGTCTTAAATTTACAAATTATACCAAGTATAAGAGCATAGAAGTTACACGTGAACAATAAAAATGGAGCATTTCTCATTACTTGAATCGTCGAACATTTACGATACTAAAGATATTTTTGGGAATAAGTTTAACACAATAATACGCAAGCTTTTACAATAGGCGTGATACCATGGTGTACAGGTGCGGCCGGTTTGAGCGTATATTTGTGTTTACCGCGCAGTGTCCCCATTGGCAACACTAACGTATCCCTGTATGCTACTCTAGCTGTTTTTGTCTTCGAATGATTTTGTTTTTATCTTTTTATTCATTTCCCAAACTCTAGGTCGGAATCTAGAAACGAAATAAATATTTAATGTATTCGATTTCTGCGCGTACGGACGGGATTTCGATGGATCTGGGTGTTCTATGAGATTTTGAATACGTGAATAATCTTGGTACACGGAAACGAAACTATTTATATATTCTGCTACGCGGTTTGAAAATATGTCGGTAGGTACCGGTTAAAGTTTTTTGACATGCATTGTTAAGAACTTTCCATTGTGTGCACGCTCACGCGACGGAACATCTTACATAACCGTGAATAATATAATATAGTGCGCTGACGTTGTACGGGTGGCTGAACGGAACGAGGTGAGGAGTGCGTATAAACATTATTCTCCTAAAATCGTCTGCGTCTGTTGGAAAACTATATTTTTGAAAAAAACGCGTAGGTACTCATGGAGGAAAAATTAAATAACAATAGTAACGACAAAAAAGAATTGTAAAACTCGGTGGTAAAAAAAAAAAAAAAAAATGCAAATAAAAATTAGATAACGTTTAATAAAACATTAAATGAAACACGTTCGTGCTCTCTACAAACGGCCGCAGGGAAAATTCGTACAAAACGTGGTCATAATGTCCGAAAACTCATTTTACGCCTGACATCGACCTGGGTGTTATCGTCCAGTGGTAGGGAGTGAGGTGTGTTCGTCGCATTCGTCGCGGATTTTCCATGTTCATACGTCGTTCAAACCAGCATGTGTTACGTTATAAATATACCTAGTCACGTCGTAGTAAAGCCGTCCCCGTCGTTCAAACGTGTCCACGAAGGTATTCAACCAGGTTAGTGTAAAATATACATCACAGGGTTACAATATCGTTGTCGATGTAGCGTCGTGTGTACGCGGACGTAAACCGAGTGGAGTATTACCAGCCGAGGGTGGCAAAAAAAAGCAATAACACTCTATAACGAACAATGGGGAAGGTGTATTAATAAATAGTCTCCGAGTTGGCTTTGCGACTGATAAACAATATATTTTATTGTTCATTTTGTACAAACTTGGTACCGAAGAGAAACCGCATAGCGCATTGCTATATCGCGTCACCTGCAACTGCGTTATCTGGTTGGTTGGCACTGGCGACAGTTCACAACTGCTCACATTTTTCACCCCGGGACTATCACTGAACCGTTGAATCTTTCGAATACGCTTTTGACGGCAAAGTATTTCGTTTTACCGTTTCATCGCGTTTTTTCTCAACACGTCTATGAAGACATATCGTACATGTCAAAACGGTTTGATTCCATTTATTTCAGTTCCACAAGTCGTACGGACACGATACCCTAATGCCCATTTGTTGGTGTTCACAATTTACGAACAGAACGACACGGGCTTGTGCAGCGCGTAGTTCTGTTAGCCGACGCCGGTGCTATTGGCTTGACACGTATTCATCGTATACAGAGTAACATTATTGTTTTTTTATTTTCCGTCCGTTGTCGTCGTTTATATCGTACAGCCGCGTTAACTGGTTATTTGAAACATTTGCCCGCGCAATAACGTTAGAAGATCATATAGTCTCGACTGTTAGGCAGTGGCTCATTGTGTAGACCACCACGATTCGAGTCGGAAACATTTACGTCCGGGTTTTTGAAGAGGGCTTGAAAATCAGCCTTGCGAGACGGTGCACTGGTATAAGATGGAAAGGTCTGTGGTCCGGAATCGTTTTAAAAGCCTAATGGTTAAGGTTTAAAATAACATATCACTTTTTCTTTCTTTCGGGACACCACCATGTAAATAACATATATAGTTTGTAATTTATACTTTTCAAAAACGGCATGACGCCGTGTTCACGATGGACGTCTGTGGACCGGTGCGCTTAATGTATTCAAAACATTCTGAGTTAAACAGAGTCGAATTAAAACGAATAACTATTGGTGTTCGAAACGTTTCTACGGCTCACCGAAAGCCCGGTCGCTCGGCCAAATCATGCAGTCAGTACCGTGCGCTGACCAATCACGCGCACAAACACGCCACCTGGACGTACGAACCGGGGGTAGTAATAGCACCTCGGAATCTCTTCCACTCGTGTTTCGGCGTTCCTGACCGTTCCCGTCCCGATAGGTCCTGATAGGCTTGACCGACCGACTCCTCCGGGGATCCGCGCGCATGCCCTTACGAGACCGGTGCTACCCCCCCCCCCCACGCGCGCGATGACCGATAGACGTGAGAAAACGTTTCCTGCCGCGGTCGGCCCTCGTGTTTCGCGTCCCGGATCCGGAATCATCGGTCGAATGGGCCACGCGCGCATGGGGTCGCACAGCCGTTCGCGCGCACGTGGCAGTGGCCTCGGCTGCAACAACACAAAACCGTGTTCGCGGGTCGCCCCGTCAACACCGCGCATTAATACCGCGATATCGCGATACGTTTACAGCCGCACGTCTAATTGGTCAGAGATACGCACGGCCACCGCCGCTCGTCTCCATGGAAACACGTACACGTATATACGTCCGTATCTGTACGTGTATGTATTCGTACGTATTGCAGTCTGTTCGCGCAACGTAAGAACGGGCGCGGGCCAGCGGCAGCCGGTACGGGCGCGGACACGAACGTTGTGTCGGTGGGGAGGTAGGGGGGAGAACAGGGAATTGCGTTTGCGTGCGCGCCGCGGGTGGCCGAGTGAGCCGGGTTGGGCGCGCGTAGGCGTACGGGCGGGCGAGAGGCGCGCGTCCGGGCGTCGGTGGGCCGCGCGCGTACACCGGCGAGCCCCCCGTGTGTGTCGCAATGCAACACTACGGTACGCATGGCCGCGGGGCGAGGTGGCTTCTCGATCGACTGACGACCCGCGGCCGTACCCGGTGGTGGCCGACGACGTGCGGGGTGTGTACACGGTAGTAGTGGCTTGCCGTTGCGGCGACGGCGTCGGAATACGTGTGTTTATATCGCACTGTCGCGTAAACGTTGTACGGGCTCCGATGAAACTTGTGCCGTGACGACCGTCAGAGGTGATTGTCGATATATTTTTCACTTGAGTAGGTTAAAGTGGAGTGTTACACTTGTACCCAGACCCTTCTCTGAATAGAGAACTATCACGTGTGTGGATTTTACTCCCAGTGGAGATGATCCGATGGGGGCAGTGTAGAATGACCAGAACGATGGCAGGATAGATGGACTACAGAGTCAATACTAAAAAAAAAAAAAAACATGTTTTCTGATGACTGTGCGAGTCGCAGCCAACTGTATGATCATTGCACCATCCCAACCCATATGAGAAGTCATAATGTACGAATGAAAAACGATGCGCCTCGAAAACTGTCCATAAAAACAGAATCATTAAGCGTATGGTTATCGTTCGTACAGAAGTTACGTTATTGCGATAATTTGTTCGCGATGTGTACAATCATAATAATACTAATAATATCAAACGAATTTGCGGAACTAGTTGGGGACGTGTACGTATACGTGGCATTTAGTGCGGCAGGTATGCGCGGAGGGGGTGAAAATTTAGCGTCGGGAATCGGGTGCGAGACTATCCTGCTCGGACGATAAGATCCTCGCAGTCACGCGTCCGCCGACCGGGTCCGGCATGTCGAAACATGTGATTTGCGTCCGTGCACGCGGCGCATCGTCGAACATGTGACGGTGCGCGCACTCCTTACATTTCGCTAAGTTTGAGCAGCACACTCTTATCGAGTGGGCGTGATAACGGGATCGCGTGCGATCGGTCGGACGATTGATGGGAACATGTGACTGCACAGCATAGCGGTTCTCGATCTTTTTTTTTTGGACCGTGGACCACCTAACCCGTTTATGATGATCGTGATTACGTATCCCCTACTGCCGTCGTAGAAAAATCGTTTATTTCGGGTTGCTGTGTTTGATGTATACCTGTTTACGAAACGATAACGTGCCATCGTTACCACACAAGAACGAAAATTTCGGATTTTTTGTGTTTGTTTGAAATCAAAAATCGGAACCGCCCTACGGATTGTTTTACTTCGAATTTAAAATACTCGTATACATCATATTAAACTCATACAGCAAGTGTAATGTTACACGTAGTAGCCTTGCCTCCCTCAATTGGGCTAGATTTCTTCAATTCAACTGTAAATTTAGATAAGTATTTGAGTGAGGGGATTCGAATAGAGGCATTACTTTTGATCCAAATGATATACTATACAAGCTCAAAGTTATTAAATACAACATAAAAACTATAACCAAAGCTTAAATTTCTCAAAAATTATTACTGTGATTAAGGAAATAACACGCCAATATTATTACTGAATTTTTAACTATGGGCATCTTCTAAAATTAAACCCTGGATCCATCACTGGTTACTCGATATCGCTAAAATTGTAGCAGTCAGGTCTTAATGGTGAAAACAAAATAATGGTTAATCAGAGAAAGCTCCCCTATCGGAATGTCAATATCGCAACTCTTGAATAAGTTAATCACTGGTTTTGGCTTTCTCTCTCCCCCCCTTCTTATCCGATGAGTAGATAGCAATTTATCTGTAATTATTGGGATGTACCGCGATTCACCGTGGTTTGCGTATGAATTCCGTTACAATTGTACAAATTTGAGGAAATCATCAGGAAAGGTAATGTTTTATACCTAAATGTTAGAAAATTTAGATATAAAACCAGCTGCATCCTATTTGTTTTACCTGAAAAATACTGTCACCGTTAATATCATGTGGTCCTACTATTATTTATACGGTACATTATATACCTGTGATGTTAGTATTTTTTCGACATGTGAACCGCGATATGATTATTATAATTATAATTAGTATTATTATTATTGAGCCATCAGTATTACCGTGTTCTAAATTTTAAATGATTGCGATTTTTCCTTCGCGTTCAAAATGTAAGTTTAAACATGACCGAAAAAGACAAAATAACACATTCGTCCCCTCTGCTGTAACATTGGGTAATGGACGAGATGGTTGCCCTGTACGCTTAGATCACGCATATTAACAATAGATCGGTTACCACGGTTAGGTTATATACCGTGGTCGAATGCGTACACTTCAGCCGCAGGTAAACTGCGGGAAGGTGCAACCTTTTTTTTTTTTTATTCAGCTTTACGACCTTACCGCACAGTAGTTGCAGTATGTTTTCAAACCTTCACCACCACTACTCTTTGCATAATATTCGAAAATCTCTGGGGAGTTTTTTCGCTGCTGTTATTGCTGCTGAGGCAATCATTATTCAGTAGTGTAATGATAATATTCGTATTTTTTTTCCACTGATCAAGTCAACCCGTTATAACTATAAAAAATAATTTAAATATCGTCGCTATCTCATCATCAATCTCAAGTCAGAAACCTAAAAAAATATTGTTGACGATATCGTTGTCAAAGCCATAATATACCAAACTAATATAATTAGGATATTCAACGTAAGAGATACTTGTCTCAATACGGTTTCACAGTTAAAATGTTAAAAAAACTCGCGAAAGCTGTTTAAAATGTTTAAAAACCTACAATCATTAGATATATTTTCAATACATGTAAGCTTTGTATCTCTAGAAGAGAACTGTATTGAACGAAAAATCACATTAAAACCATTTACTAAGCTCAAAACCATTTATATCGATAAAATATTAAATAATAGTAATATAAATATAAATATAAAATAATAAGGTATTCGATAAGGTATAGAAATTCGATGCGTAGAGTAGGTACTACACTATAGTTATTTGATTTTTATATCAAAGCCTTTTAAACTATTATATCATAGGCAAGATTACGACGATTATACAGCTTAGGTAAAGAGAGTCAAAACTAAAACTTGCACAAAAACCACTAGAGTAGGCTGTACGGAAGTACCATGAATTTGAGAATTGTCTTCGGAGATCGAAAAAATGAATTACTAATTATTATTAATAACTAACTATAAAATATCAAATCAGAGCACGAGTATTGAATTTAGAGTATCTGAGTGTCACCGACTGTTGTTATTAATATCATTATTTTACACGATTAGATACTAAAATGTAAAAAAAAAAATTTTTCTTTTTATTTGGTTGATGTAATGTTACATGTTAAACTTAGTCATTCACATCTACTCAAGTTTCTGTATATTATGGTAAGTTGAATAAAATAGGAATCGATAAATGTTTTCTAACGGTTTTTTTTTTTTTTTTTTTATCATCATAGTGACTGTATTTTTGTTGCGAGTTTGTTACAAATATATATTTATATATTATTAAAGAATCGGGATTAGAAAAATAGTTGAGTTCCTTTATTTTTTTTAAAAAAATACATTCACCCACGGAAAACATTTTTTTATTTAATTAGGTCTTTAGTTATGTAAAAATATCTATTTTATAAATATTACTAGTATTTAACTATATTACATACATTTACATTAACACATATTTATATATTTATAAAAAAATATACAAATTGACTATGGCTAATTCAAGATGTTGAAATAAAAATAAATAATAAAAATCAGATTTTTTTTATAGTAATGCAAATTAATAATTTATCAATGATTAATTAAGAGAAGACTATCATAAAGATTAAACTATAACAGTCGAAAATGAAATAACTTAATAAAACTTAATAAAATACTAACACATATAACACATCTAAAAGATGAACATGATTATTGATTTCTACATTTTTTTGTTGAACATTTTGGGTATAACTCTTATCATTTTACATCGTTTAAATTTTTTAAAAGATCATTGAATGTTCTTTTTCGTTCATGTAGTGGATGTGCATAATAAATATGCAGTGAAATACGTCACCTCATTGAGACCTTATGTGAATTCGAATTAATCCAGTTATGTATGCTTCAAAATCGAATGACGTAATGTATTGTATTCTCGGACAGCAGCCATACAAACCGTTGTACTATGTTTTACTTGAAATGCACAAATGAACTATTGTAATGAATATGAGATTTAATTAATAATTGATAGGTTTCAATCTATGAACATATATTTAATTTTTGAACGATTTTATTGGATGTTGAACATTTATTATGACGTTCTTATATGTAAATACAATTCAAGTATTTATAGCAAACCCGACATTAAATAATTATTAAAATTTTGCAAAAAATATGTTTTGAAAAGTGCATGTAGTGAAATTAAATTATTATTCCGATATGTATTTTTCATTAGAATTTTATGTAGCTTTAATATATTTTAAGTTTATATAACCAAGGTTTAAATTTTTTATTGTTAAAAAAGGGGGTTTTAATTGAATAGGAAGTAAAATTAAATATTTTATTAATTTTAAATAAATTTGATAGTACTTGAAAATGTATATAGGGCAGTAAAAACAATGAAAAATAACTAAATAGTATTATTAAATGTTTATAAATTGAAATAAAAAATCATAGTGAGTATTTTTTTTCTGTTGTATTTATACTTGTTTTACGATTTATTCAGTAAATACAAAATTAAATTCCAGTTACTACAAAATTTCAAAGTTTTCGATAACATTTATTAGCTACTGAAACGTATTATCGCTATTCGATCATATTGTATTGATAAAATAAATATATACACAAATATTGTGACGTAAAGCATACGCGAATGTACCACTATTGCCTATCTAGTGCGCCATATCATTCGATAGTTATGAATATTCTTGCTTGACATTTTTTTTTCAAAATACTGTACGTAAATATACGTCAAGAACAAATTCAAAAAATATTCATAAAATACTCGAACTGAATCTCCTTCAAAATAGAATACAATTAGCATTAAAAATGCAAATATGCTAATATCCTAAGTATTTAAAAGTAATGAAAGTCAATTATTTGTACTTAAATTCATATTCCATTTGGAAAATTTGCTTTAAAACGACGGTGTGTAATAGAATATATAGTGACGTTCAAAGGCGAAAAATTGTAAAGTTATGTTTCATATATAAATGCTAAATAAATAATAAAAACTATAACACTACAGACCGGTGTTGGTATCGTAACTCATGGTTATTACTTTTTTCCCCGATCCCTTGTCCGCCATAGTACTCCTTGGCTTTTTATTTTTTCTTAAAAATTGTTTGTTTTTATTTATGCTTCTGACCACGCAACGTTATTATACTTCCGAGAAAATACCATTTACAGATTTTGCGCGCATACGAGCAGACGAAATATTGTATACTTCTAGAAACACGCTTTTGATCAGCAATTTAACGATTTCGAATGACTTTGGCACGTGTCTTTTCAATTGTATGTTTCGATTGTAATCAGTCTTGTAACAGCGATGCACAATATTATATTTTGATATTATCACGTTTAATTTATTGGAACAATACGGAAAGTGACAAAAATATCTTAACAATTTTAATATAGTACTATTATATATGAATTATTGTAATCATTATAATATCCAAACTTAAATTGCTGTACTAACTATTGTACTCTCAACTTATTCTTTATGCCTGTTAATAGTAATTTATAGAACATGTTTATTTTGTATACACTGTTATGACTTATATACCTAAAGGTATTTATAAGTTTTATTTATTTATGTCACGACATCGTCTTTCATAATTCATCTCAGAAAAATAATATATATTATAATTTCGAATAAAATAAATTGTATTTTATAATAATTAATCATTGTACGTTTTAGAATAATAAATATTTTGTTTTATATATGTTTAACACACAGAGTAGTTCTGAGAACATTTTAACTCCGTAAGTATAACATACGTTAAGACACGTAATATTCCATAATGCATCTCTAAATTGCTTTCCACAGTTTTAAGAATTATTCATTGAATTATTGCATTCGATTCCTTTAAACCCAATAAATATTAACAGTAATTTTAAATTTCCTATCAACACGGTTGTACTTTATTTTGAAGTAAAGTAATTGAATAAAAAAAAACCGCGTTTGTACAACTCTCAGTCAGATCCATAGAAAATAAATGATATTTGTCTTATTTTATGCTTCTTGTTATAAACAAAATGATACACAATTAATCACAGTTTGATGTAAAATTGACCAATAAATTTAAATTGATTAACACAATTGAATGGACAATGGTTATTTTTAATATAAAGTTTTGTTTATTTTTATTTATTTAATTTTTATATTTTCATCAAATAAGATTTAATTATTGAAATTTAACTATATAAACCATATTTATACTCAGAATATTTTTCTATACATAATTATACACAAAAATCGTATTGTGAATCATGAGCTAATCATTTACGAGCAATGGATGCGAAATGAATGGTAGAGGATACCCCACCAATTTTCAGTGCACTATTTTATAGTGTTTAATTTAAACAAATCATCGTGCATACTTTTTTTATTTTTAATGAAAAATGTCAACCAACCAATCATTATTCATGATTTACTTGAAAACATTCAAGTATGATATACATTATTAATTACACGATACTTATATTTTTATTTTCAAAGGCTATAAATAATAGAAATAAAACTTAGCAATGGTCTTAGTAATAGATCAACATCTGAAAATGTCTATTATTTATTTAACAAAATCGTGGAAAACAATATTTTTTATTTATTTGGAAATCACCTATAAATTTCAGATTAATTTAAAATGAATAATTTTTTATTAAATAATAATTGGACTTTATGATTGCATAAGAACATATGTTCATTTTAGGTCGTGTTTCAAATTCTTGAATTTATAATTGTTTTTTATTTAAACCAGTAAAAAATTTGGTAAAATTTGGTTTGTATAATTTATTGATCATAACAGACGAAATGAAATTTGTTGCATGATTCTTAAAATAAACGTTCAATATTTAATAACAATGTTATTAAAAAAGTTAATAAACAGAGCACAAGATAAAAGCTTTCTTCTTAAAATATTAATCGATGAATTTAATGAAAACATCCAAAAGTTCTATAATAGTTATTTATTGAAAACGTTTGCGTATTTTTGAAAAGTAAACATTTATTAAAGTATATTCCGACGTAGATGTACGTATTATATAGTTGTACAAAAAGTGTTCAGTGATCGGTGCTATGCATACTTTTGTAAACAATTACGACCGACACGGGCAGTAATACACACCTGAAAAAATTAACTTTTTCCTTGTCCTTCCGACCATCGAGTTTAATGACCCTTTGAAGTTTCCACTCGAAAGGCTACCTTAATGAAATTACCCGTTCAATCATGTTCTCCGAATACGTCAAACAACCGTTGAGTTTACACAGTGTTTTTTTTTTTTTTTGTATTGTTTATTGATCAGTTCTTTTTATTTTCGTTGGTTAAGTAAAAAACCACGCGCCTTCTATTTTACACAAATTACTTGTGCACAAGTTATTTTTATGCTGGTTTACTCTTCATGTGTACACAGTAATGATAGCAAATTAAATTTACAGACATATAAAACGAATAAAGACAAAGAATGTTTCAGCGTTAAAAATTCAAACACGTATAGATTGCACAGTATTATATTTTTTTGTCAGATGAACTGAAATTTAAAATTATAATTTAGCTTACAATTTTCCAAACCATATTTCTACAATGGACTGTAAATAATAACTGAAACATTGTTGAAAGAATCGTGTACATTTGTATGCATACTGAAGGTTTATATAAAACTTAAGTACATAGTTACTACCGTTGAAAAAATTAAAAATATATATCAATGCTTTCGTATCAGTTATGATGTAAAATAATTCATTCGGAAACAACTAATATTATTTTTTTAATATAATGCACATAACTATAATGTGCGAGTATATTTATAATAATAGTTTATATAGAGGAATGATGATGATTCATGAAATTATTTATATTGTCGTTATTTTTATTATTATTATTATTATAACTATAAATTAATAAATTATAATAAAATAATTATTAAGTTTATTTGAAAATAATACTTTAATATTGATACTTGATGGAGTATAATAGTCTACAGTGTACACACATTTTCGTCGAATAACATGCCCTGATAGACAATACGTTTGATGTTTTTGCGAATTGGACTTTGTCAATTATAGCTATGAGTTTCAACTCAATTATGCAGATCTAAAGTTTCATAATTTTCGAGACATAATGCTTATTTGAGTTTAATTTCGATTGAATAGTCCATTTCCTTTTATTTATATAATAGGTACCTGAATAATATGCTGGATGAATTTGACATATTGTATACCATATTCAAATGAGCCACACCCAACTACGATAGCCAGTAAAGTTTCTATACTCGGCTCATTTTGATTGCCACAAACGTACATACACATATATTCAGAGCTGGATCAAGGGAAGGGATATAGAGAAGCTATAACTCCGGGTCGCAAGTTGAAAAGGATCAGAATGGGTTTTACAATCGTTGACTAACAAATATAAAGTACTCTTTTATCAAATTATTGTGACTATATTGTAAAATAAAAATGAACTATAATTATTTTGATTAATTTTTATTACAAATTACTTTATCAGAATAAAAATAATGGAATTGTTTTGGATAAAAGGGCCTCGTCCAAAATTAATATCCCTTTTATATTATAATCCGTTATATTATATAAATACCGTTCTAAGTATTTATGTAACATTTGACAAGATTAGAAGCATAACATCTTTATCAAATTGATATTCATGTATCGAGTTAATCGTAAATCGTATATTTTATTCTATGATTGTTTTCCTAATATATATAGAGCATACTATGTACTTTACCTGAACAATAGTATAGGATTAATAGATATCTAAAATATATAAAAAAAAACATTTATATATATAAATATTTAAAACATTTCCAAACGATATAAATTTTACTGGTGAAATATTATATTGACGAATGTCTATAGATCACTATTTAAAAATACATCTTAAGTTGATTGTAGATTTAATATCAGATTTTGATCGAATCGAAAAGTTAATTCGTGATATTTATATATATATATATAAATCCTAAAAAACATCTACATCTAAATTATTACAGATTAATTAACTTTTTGGATGTGGATTATTGTGATATAATAGAAATGGTAAATTAATATATTGAGAACGTCTGATAGCGACGTAGTGATTTATTACTTTTAAAATCATATGTGCAATGTGTTATTTTCTTTATATATTCTTATAATATTCTTGTCTTTTAAATCAATTTTATTTTAATACATCGAATTAACATTCAAGTAATTCATTGGTTTATAAAGTCATATAAAACTCATTTAAAATGTAAATGTTAATTTTTTTACGATTTTAAGTTTACAAATTCATATTACATTAAGACGTATTTCTAAGACATCTGATTGAATTTTTTGATTCAACATTATAATGTTAATGTTATTTTTGATTTTTTAATTTAAGTACACTTAAGTACATTACACACACAACGCATACATTTGTTACATAACCATAACTATAGAATATAATATAAAATAGAACATACGTAGATTCCTTAAAGTGCTTTAAATATCATTCATAATAATTTGTTTAATAGAAAATATCCAAAACCAAATAACATGATCTAACTATAATACATATTTGATTGATTCAATTAATATATGAGTCTATTAAATGGATACTTATGTTGTACAAATAATATGACTATTCTAATACATATTTCAAAATCACTGACATTAATAATATTCGAGAACATTCGATTTTTCATATCAGCTCACATCATTCGAAACAGGAAAAAAAATCTATAGCAAGTTTCTGAAAGCATATTACTTCATCAAATTAATAAGGTTAGCTTGTACATCTTATATTTTTTAATGAGCTATCATAATATTATACCTTCCGTAGCAGATAAATTATTATGATAAAACAGTTTACTTTCTCATAATTTGTTTTATGGTTGTTCACTAAACGATATTTTAAAAATTATTTTGGTGGCACACGCAAACTTACGGTGGGCATCTAAAATAAAATAACTCTGTATTTTTATTATTAATGTAGCTTTTAAAATTTTATTCTGTTTACTTCCAACGGGTTTCTATATTATTTTAATTATTGAATAAAAATGTTCTTTATATTTTTAAACTCTTATATTTGATAAAATATATTGACCAGTGATAAGTAGAGATTTTTAAATATACTAATAATTTAATTATGTTGTTATTTAACCAACAATTAGGCGTTAAAAAATGTACTTTTATTTATTTTTAATCATCAAATTTACAGCACATATTTCAATAAAATATGAATGATAATTATAAAATGTATTAATTTTCAACACTCGAAAAAACTTACAAGTATATTGATATCGTTTGTTGAAGTCGTTGCGTGACTTTATGATTTATTCGTTTTTATTGAATTATTCACTCATTAGTGATCTATAGTAAGGAAAAAAATGCATTTTGACCAAAGTAATAAATGTTACGATTATAAATAATTGACCTATGTTACAATTTCTCATGTTATGTTATCGAATTAAAAAAAACTAATATTATTTTGCATTTATGAATATAGATCAGTCACTTATTGTAATGGTTTAAAATATTATTAATTATTCGATTGTGCAATTTAAATTAACGATTAAAAAGACAGTTCGTTTTGCCGATATTTAACTTTTGCCAATTTCTTAGGTTTCTTTATTAGTAACAAACTACAATTAAATATTTTGCTTTCGCATGCAATGTATCAGATACTATTAAGCATATTATATTTTGAACATTGCATAAAGATTTCTGGTTCGTTCATTCTTGATTTTCAGTCGTTAAAAAATACAAAAAAAGTTAAATTTAGTAATTAGTTTATGTAGTTTAATTAATATAATATCCATTGAGAAGCACACTTTATTGTGCTGCAAAAATTAGAGTCTTATAAAAAGTGCGACTTATGTGTCCTTTGTTAGGGGTGAGATGATGGTGTAAATTAGAAATTTATTCGATCGTGGAACTGTTTTTCAATTATACTATATATACATAAATTCTCATCAAAATACAAACTGGTATTTTTTACAGACACTTATAATAAACATAAACGCTACATATTTTTATATATAACGATATTACTATCATTCAAATCGCTAGTATTTGTCCGTTGTAAAATATATTTCCACGATGTTCGTATAAAAGCACACGACATGTCGAGGGTGTGGCTGTACGAGAAAACCGATGGATTGCCGAGTGAGTGTGTAATAATACATGTCGTCCAAGCTCATTGAATTCTCTTTCATCATCTTTGATGTAGGTCTATATTATACACAGATCCTTTTTATTTGACGTTTTTACAGGACGACGTAAATTATTGCTTTTTGGGTACTCCTCATCGCCTTCGACCACCGCTCAAACCACTGCAAATGCTCAATCAGCACAACGTCCTCGTCAACTTCTTGACCAATGTGCCGAAGTCAGCGTTATTATTTTCTTCTCCTCTCGTCTCCCTTGCTCCCCGTACACGCAAATTTCTATCACTTTGTTCTCGTAACGTAAATACATATATTGTATACGTTGTACCACGGAAATGGAAAATAAAAGGGGAAAAGAAGAACATTGGGAAAGATATTTTGGTTTTGAATGCGAGGAAATTGGAGGATATTCTAATACACACCGTGAAGATTGCTGTTTTTTAAAGGTTATTTGGAACATTGTTTTGGAAAATTGTATTCTTATCAATAGAGCGATGAAAAAATGTAATTATTGCAATAAAAACCATGGTAAAGTGGTTTTTTTAAAAAATATATTTTCTTACTTACAAGAAAAATATCTTACCGTTAAAAATTATGCGAGTTGAGAAATATATACAGAAATCATTCAATTGTTGTGCTGTACTGCTTGTTTTTTCAACACAAAATGCTTATATTCCTTACATCGAATATGTAAACACATAATAATACTGATATAAAAAACAGTACGATTGAAAAATGTTTTTACCGTATTTCAATCGATTACAAGTGCGTGGTAAGGACAGCTCGATTTCGATTTCTAAAGAACGCACATCAATCTTATGTTATTATACTGATGAGATTGATTTCGATTTTAATTATATTTAAGGAAAATAGTTTAAAGAAAAAAAAAATGCTCCTCGACCTAGCAAATGCTTTATTGTTATGAGCAAAAGACAAAAGTAATGGAAGCTGTCGAACAATAAGGGGAATTCGATTGTGAACCCTTAAATATTATTGATTGTGCGTGTACGTATAATCAATGCTAGGGTATTTCGATTGTTTTGTTATATGACCATATCTTATCGTAATTAAACGTAATAATTATTATTTTTCATACTCTATCAGAAGAATATTAATTGAAAATACATGTTTATTGCAAACTGACAGTAAGAATTATTATAATAATGTTTATGTGTAATTATACATCCAAGATCGTGTGTTACGTAATTAATTGAATTAAAATATTGGAATGCACGCATGATTTTTTTTGGAATTTTTTTTTTTATAAAATACATTTTATTTACAATCTATACAAACAAGCATAATAATTAAATGAGATGACACAATAAAATATAATAAAACCATTTGATTAACATAAAGGAAGAAACTCGTTAAATAATAGATTATATTTTGTCTGTGATTCTGTGCATTTGATAAATAGACAAATTATATAAACGGAATCAAAATTGATTATTTTAAATTATTTTCTTTTCTTTGATAATTAGGATGCGCATAGATTTAAATACGATACGGTATTTCAAGTATCTAGTCAACTGTTCAATAATATTCATCTTAAAAAAAAAATAAATAAATATGATAGAATTTCAATTGTATTTTTTTTTCTTTTCTGTATTAACCTGTATTAAATTAACGATAGTTGATCCAAAAGTCGACGGTGAGTTCGAAATATTACTTTACTTGAAATCGATCACAATTGGAATGATGATTATTTTTTTTAGTCTCATTCATTTAGGCCGTAATGTTATTCGTCAAATTAAGTTTAAAAATAACAAAAAACTAAATTTGCCGTTAGTCTCACAACTTCTTACTTGTTGCTCAACAGGAAATTAATTATGCTTGTCGGTGTATGTAGGTATTGTATATCTGGATGATAATGAATATTTGATAACCCATTTATTATTATTATGGATCGTTAATATTTAATCATAAACTGTGTATAATAATGACTGTAACGCTCTTAAAAAAAAATATTTTTTTACGCAATTAACTATCTTGGTATTATTATTATTATTTTTAATTTTTTTTTTTTTTTAATGGAAAAGTCAACTTAATAGCCCATTAAAATAACCAGTAATATTGTTACTATCTGACCGGCTGGTTATTTCTCATTCGGGACACAACTTTGTCTCTTTACCGATGTTATCATCGAGCACGTTTCACCATATTATGCCTACACGCGTGTTGTTGTCGATATTTATGTGCGTGCACTCGGGCTGTAAACTTTAGTATCGTTTCACGTACTCGCAGCACATCCGCTATATGGCGCGTACAAGGTTATCGATTTATTGCCTTTTTGAATAATTAACAATGTCGTAGTTCTTTTTCTAAACATTTTTTTTTTTTTTTTAAAGTATTGTGTACGTTGCAATACAAATTTTATTTTGATTAGAAAATTAATTGGATAAGGAAAGGCGAGAAGCCAATGATAAGTTGGTGTTGTGTAGCGATGACATACCCTGTTTTGGCGTTTTCATTGAAAACGCGTTCGCGCAATCGATACTACATTATGAGTACGGTATAAGATAGACAAACCGGGCACTAACTTAACCAGGATCCTGCGTTTGTCTTACACTTTCTTATGGACCCCGTTGTTCTTAATTAACATATCCTACAACAAAGCATCGTCCAAGGTCCGGAGAAACCTAACGCTGACGTTGCGTGTACGGAACTTGAAATCGGACTGGATATCTTTACCGTGATACTGTACATAGGTGCACGGTTATTTATTGTTATTAATTTGTATACGATACGTTTACGCTTTAACAGATAAATTATTAAGTTGTCTGATGACAACGTTATAATAGCCGCATGCATATAGAGTGGTTCAGAAAAAAAAAATTATTTTAATACCGTGCGTTAGTTTACCGAAAAAATACCTAAATAGAGTTTCTGTATCATTACATTACAGATTTAGAGTTTCTAATCGCTTAGATGCTTGTTTTACTCACTTAGTTAATATATTTATGGAATCGATATTATTGCATATCCATTGTTCGCGTTAATATAGGATTTCTTATAACTTTATTACTGTCGATTTTATACACGGTGATTAACACGATGCACTTAAGCTGGAGCATATTGGTGATCGTTGATTCAGTGTGGTTTCGATTGAACAGAATTTACCAGCGAGCGGCTAATCGAACACAGATCAAACGAATCCAACGGGTCCTAAAAATATATAAATATCGATTCAGTGCAGGGAGCAACCGAGTGTGACATCGTCCGCATAAATATCATAAAATGTGATTTGAATTTCATAATACAATCCCGTTTAACTGTAATATGTCTGGTGATGTTTACCAAACGATGTATCCAGAATTTAATATTTGGACCCCGTGGTGTCCTTCGTCTTAGATTTATTTACACGCGATCCGACGTCAAACACCCATAACGGTTGTCGTCCGAAATCGTATACATTTGCTGCGAGTCGAGTTCACGAATAATCAGCGTACGCATTCCATATGTTATCGTTCTGGATCACGGCGCTGGATCTCGCGATAACGAAACGCGTACATTTATCTTTCATTTTTAATTTTCCCCTTGTTTTTTTTTCTCTTCAACGATTCTTTTCATTTTTAACGCGTTCGACGTGTACAACGTCGCGATTCGTTGTGTAGCATCCCCGCACTCGCTGGTCCGACGTGGAAACTCGACGTCCGCATTGCAAATGCGCGTGGTTTGAATCGTGTCGCCGTTAAGGTCGCACAACGTTCCCGGGCCGTAGACTCATAATACGTTCGTTTTCCGCGTGGTATTCATCGATCACGATCACGTCCCCGGCACAGCAAGCGTAGGCAGGTGTGTGACTCGCGACAATACGGTCGCAGTCGACGCGGTTAACGTTGCCCATCAGTCGGATCGGGTCGCGTTCAAAAGTACGCCATTCGAACATCATGACCGACCGGACATCCCACGGCCCCCTGTACGTTTCGATTTTCGATTTTTTCATCCCGGTGAAACGAGACGGTGTTTTTCGTTTCGACCTCAGACGGTCGACCGCTCACTGTATAGGCACCGTTTGCGGTCGTCCGTTCGGACCACGTCGTGCGCGCGCAACAGCTCGGAATTTCATTCCGTTCGGACCGAAATGTGCTCCGCGAACCCGCATTTCCATCGACCCGGACTGGCCGTGGTTGAGACCGACCGATCGGAAATCGATTCTCGTCGCGAACAAGTTTCGTAACCGATGGAATAAACGTGGACCACCCTTTGTTTTGAGTACGTGTTCACGTTCGGGTACAGGATTTATGTACGCGCGTAAACGGACGAAGAAGAAAAGAAAAAAATGTACACCGTAAAAATTACGTTTTCCCAAAATGTCCGTAATCCATACTACTATTAATATATTATTTAGCGTATGTATATAGTACGTACATAAATATTATTTTCAATTTTTGTAAAACTGGTCGACGTATAGAACATTTTTCGCATAGGAAAGCCCTTACACCCGTGCAAATATTAAATTTATATACATACTATTATATCTGTTATTATGGTTCAAAGTGACGTAGATCATTATTTTCGATAACAATCGTGAATAAATGATTTGTGTATGTTTGATATACTAACACAGGCAGATTGTTTATTATAAATTCTTAAAAAAAAAATGTGCTCAAGCGTTGATACAAATACGTACGTCGCCTTATAATTTCTATTGTAATTAGAAAAATATAATTTAAAACAATTCTCAACAAATATTTTTAAGAATAGATACTATTTTTTTCTTGTATAAAATGAAGACCGCGAAAAATTATTCCAACATTTACATTATTGTTATAGTACAATGGGTAAAATCATCAACATATAATTTTATTATAAAGAGAAAAAATGTTAATTTTATTAAAAGTGTCGTCGATACTATTAGTCTTTTGTACCAAATTTGTTGTGTATGATTATTTGAATTTTATTATAAAAATAAGTACTAAACTTTGTAGTGATGTGTTAAGCTTAAAAATTATCGCAAATACTAATAAATCGTTTCAATCGACTTATTTGAATACTCTAGATCACTATACGAATCAATGTAATGTATAGCTATAGTCCCGAAAAAATTACACTGCCTTCTGTGACGAAGATGTTCGTTTACTGTTTTGTTTTTCATCGACATTCCATCAAAGATATTGTAATTCAAAATTATAATTTTTTTTTTAAAAAAAAAAAAAAGCAATCACCAACAGAAACCTTTATGGACACTGAAAATATCATCACAATTAGTACTTCCTCCTGGGACATCCTATACAACAGTAGATATATAAGGCCCCGAACGTCGAATTATTATTATATGGCTCTTAGATAGTTGAACAAAATATTATATTGAATATAATCCAATTAGCGTATTGGCTCCCCGGTTCCCATACACACCCGTCGAATTGCGCGGTCGCTCTTTAAATGATTACCGTCAATTACATTATATGACCTTCATTCTTTTCCATCTAGATTGGCGTCCTCCTCCCCCTTCCACAACGTAGACCGCAACTGTATAATATATTTACAGTCGACCATACGAGCAAATGGAACACATGCAATAATACATATGCAATACGCTCGGTACTGGTTAATACGGTAATCATAATAATATTATATTATATTAATAATATTATACTCGGTAAGATCATCGAAGATTCGACAAAATCTGCAGTTGTTTGCGTTTATGGTTCGCCAATCAAAACGTTGTTCTCGTATATCTATATCTAAAAAATCACATCGCTATTTTTCTCTCGTCAGCCGTAAGTGAATACGTTTCGGGTTGCGAATCTATAAAAAAAAATAATAATTAACAGTCCGTGCGGCTTCCACCGTTCGATACTTTGCGCGATCTAAACGGAATTATTATTACCCTTTGTTTCGTACAGATGAATCGTTGGAAGTGTTGACCATGCGTTATATTGAGAAAAAAAAGCGATATGATCGTTTAGATAGATCTGTTTACGTAGAAGACTATTCTCTTGTTCGTTTCCTTTTCCCCGTAGTTGTCTCATAAACGAAACGCTAGCGCCGAAAATCGCACCGAAGCGTTTAACTATCCGTCAAAAACGTTGATTACGTGCACGCGCGCAGTTCCGATCTTGACGGGCTACGGATTTCGTACGCACACAGCACGTATCCTCGTGATCGTTTGCGATCGATCTTCGGGCCGCTCAGTCATAGCGAAACATTCGTCGGGCGACTGATCGTGACCGGTGGTGGTCTCGTGCCCGACAAAAAACGACCGTTTCTCTTGGTTCGACGGGATTCGCACCCGCTGACGATCACCGGCGTCCGACTGCCGCATCCCGAGGTAAACACGTCGCCGGTCCCGTCCGGTTCCGGGATCGGAGCGGTCGGGCCCCTTGACACCGCTACGCAACGGTTACCGGACGAGCGGATCCCGCGGTAGTGCGCGCGGAATCGGCTCGGGCGCGTGGAATCGTTTACCGTTTCCGATTTGAATTCGTTCCGCTCACGCCGCTCTGCTCCGATGCGGGTGAGCACCTAACACCATACACACGCACGCCTATCCGCCCACTCGCCCGCTGTCGCCTACCTGCCGCGCCGAAATCGATTGAAAACGTAACCGCAATGCCGCCGCCGCCGCCGCCGCCGCCGCCGCCGCCGCTGATGCGGCAAAAGAGAGGTCCCGCGGCCGACGTGCGCAACATAGTACGCACACAGTATACGTCAAAGAGCGAAAAATAACGGTACACGCGCACGCGCACACCCGCGCTCATCCGTCGTAACCAGTGTTGGGACTTGTCCAGATAAATCCGCCCGGATAAATGTGTCCAGACGGTTGTTTCAAAGTCATCTTTGATCTTGTTCAAACCAATAGTTGCGTGTTACCCAAATAATTATCTTGGACAGAATATCAAGTCTGTCAAAATGAATTCGTCCGCGTGCAATAAATGAAAGTACACATTTTTACTGTCGATTTATTTCGTTGACAATGAACTCTTGAAATTCGTAGTTCATAAGTTATCTCTATTACAAAAATTACAAAATTATAATATGTATCGTAAACATTTTCGTTAGGAGCTTCATGGTTCAGTACACATATATTGAGTATACGCTGTTTTTATGTTACGTTGGTCAGTGGTGAGCTGGTAAATTAATGAATTGGGATTTATTTATTTATAAAAATTACTGGTGATCTGCTCAGTCAGACATAACCTATTTAATTGTGCATTATATTATTATTTTTAACACCAAATTAAGTGTTATTTTATTTATTGCGAGAATAGTATAAACATGATATAACAAGTATCATATCAAATAACAATCGTTTGTCTACTAATATTAATTTAAATACATATTGAAACTGTATCGAGGGAGCGCAATAATCACTATTTACTGTGACATGTCACACGTGGAAAATATTTTTTTCTTAATGTTTACTCTTACTTTTTAAAATGCTTGTTAATTTATATTTATTGAGTAATGGCTAATAATAATGTCTACTATCAACATTAATTTAATCGTACAGCCTGTTTTAAATAATATTCAAGTAATAAGTAGTATACTAGTATCTAAGACGTACTCTCAATGATTATAAAAAATGAAGTATTTCAAAGTATAAGACAATTTTTTTTTTTATTTAAATAAAAATATATTTATCTTTAATCTTTATCTATAGATAAATTAAAATTAAAATTAAATTATATTTTATGTTTAGCCAGATAAATTGTTGTTGTATTATTTACATATTTATCTAGATAAAAAAAGTTTTTATCTAATCCCATCATTGGTCACAACCATCGTGTATCGACCGCAGTATCAAGGCTCAGTTCGATAAAGCGATTCATAATTATTATAGAATATACTAGTAGTTAACTAAAAGCAGTGATATACAAGTTTTTTTTAGGTGTTTTTTTCATGTAACAATGGTTTCAATAATTTATAATTTTCTTTTTCTTTTCTCAGGTTTCAGTGTTATTATTATTTTTCTTATATGCCTTGATTTTTGTTGACTTAGATGTTTTTTTTGTATAAATATCGCAAATTAAAGTATTAAGAATATACAGAACAATTGAAAAAATACTCATATTTCCATTTCATTATTTACAGTTTTTTCTGCTTTATTAATATTTATTTAATGAATATAACTTCTTTAAATTTCTAACAGATTTTTTTTTTTTTTTTTTTATTATTGTTCGTGTTATTAGGACATAGTTCAGCCCTTGTATTAAGTACTTTTAGGTCATTAAATAGCCCATGTTTCAATACTTTTAGGTGTTATAAAATCCGTTCCACCTTAATGTTGTATCTATTGTTGTATGTATCATGATTTTTTTTCACATATATTCATCAGTTTGGACATAACATTCGCAGGAATAATATCCGTTACTCATTCGTACCTACGCGGTATTGCGCGTCATAGTACAACCGGATAAATTTCGGTCACGGTTTATCACCTCAACAGCCGAAAATCAATGTCGTTCCTCCCATAGCGTCAAATAGACGATTAACATACTATGATGATGATTTCGAGACTCGAAAAGAAAACACACAAAGCCTCGAAGGGAGAAATGGCTAACACCGAAATCGTTTGAATGCATTTAATTGTTTATATAAAAATTATAATATAATATTAAAGACAGATCCGGGTTGACGAAAATCATTTCGTGTCTACCGTGCGTATCACATTTTCAAAATCAACTATTTATATTCATTTAACTAATTTCACTGTCGTTCCTTTCAAAGGGTTGCGTGTGTGTATAGTAATTTATTAATTTTTTTACGTCTGCATTATACATTTGTATTTTATTAACGTCGCAACAACACAAATGCAAATGAAACTATATAATATAATAATATCATTCTATGCCCTTATTTTTATCTTAATATTTTAAGTATATATTTTTTATATTTCTATTTAAAAAAATGATTTCTTCAGCTTTTCTCTGATTATTTTTTAATCATTTTTAATAATTGTTTTATTTATTTCATTATTTTTAAATGCAACATTTTATAGTTTTAATTTAACTGACTACTTATCGGTATACAATACTTTTAATCTATTTTTTGCTAACGCAAATTTATTCGATGGTTTCCCTGCACGTGAACATGCAATGTATGTACACCCATGGGAAAAAAATGCATTTTCAAAGTCCAGTTGTAAACAATTTAATAAGTTAATTACGATTTTCTACGAAATTTTCCAACAATTTCACAATTGCTCTCTCTCTCTCTCTCTCTCTCTCTTTCTTCTGCTTGTTCGATAAAATTATACTGGCACCATGTTGTCACACATTCTTTACAACTGCTCATAAAATATATTTGGAGGAACTTCGTATCATCAATAGGCATCAATGACCCAATCGTATTACCATACGCCTGGCCTTGTACTTTACATGTAGTTCCAGAACTACGTCGATCTGATCACAAATATTGATTGTCCTCAATTACGTAATTTGGAGACAAAAATTGAATTGGCATGTCTTGCGAGAAAACAATTTCGAATTTTTTAAATTGCTACCAAGAAGTGATTGTAAATTTTTCGGTGGAGCGGGAAGAGGTAACAAATAGGAAGTATACACATTTTCCTAATGCGTTACATATATCGGATAAACATTGGTAAAAATTACTAAATTTTGAACGCCATCGAAATTGGCATTGCTTTGTCCATTTCACCGATAGAAATTTTAGAATGCGCAGAGTAATCAATGTCCGGTGCGTATTTAAATGCCAGACGATCAAATGACGCAAGTACGTGTTAACGCGCGACTGATTTCCATTCTCTCTCGATATTGTGCTCTAAATGCGGTTATGTAATGTTCATGTGCCACCCTTGTGGTCGATATTATTTATCGCAGACGTTAATCGAGATACTTGTGCACTACTCTATCGTTTTTGGTACTACGGCTTATTGTTACCGAGGTAATAATAAGAGTGTCAATAAACTTACTCCGCCGCCATCTGTTAGAGACTTGTAGAACTTACACATAATTACATCCCTTTGTCCTGTGATAACCATTGAATTTGCAACATTTATTCAGAAATAAACAATCCTGTAATATAATACGGACATGGAAACGTGGAATACAATATTATCAAAATCAAAGTTCATTGAGCGCAAACTATCGAACTCGTAATCTTTTTATATAATGTACATAAAATCGAATAAAGTGATTGTCATTGTAATGCAAACGTATTAAATAAATTTTAATGTTTAGTAAATAATTTAGCGTTACTCCGAATTAATTTGTAGATTACTACTATACAGTGTTGAGACTTATCTAGATAAAAAATTACTCATCTATTATCTCATCTAGATAACTATTGTACCATTTATCTATTGGTTATCATAGATGACATATTTACTTATCTAGATAAATAAATTTAAATCATTTCTATTTTTCATGAATAATATTCATTTTTTTTTAATTAAATTATTCTAGGTATCAGAAATTCTGAATTATAATATCATAAATCATAATATTAATTATTATTGTAATTTAAATTTTAATTCATGGTATCATTAATTATAAATACTATAATAATAGTATGCCGTACGTGTAGGCTATAAAATTGGAAAAACTCAGAACACTAAAAATAACTATCTATACGAAAAGATAAGACTGTATAGACCTGTAGGCTGTAGTGCGCGTGCGTATGTAATCGGCATCCTTCAATTTACTGTCCACGAACTACGGAGTGCTGATTATTAAAGTGTTGTAGTGTTATTAGTTATTCATGATATTGATAAAATAATAAATAAACATGATTTTCAAATAACAATAATTGTATAAAATTGAAGTTAAAACTAAATTATTTAGTTTTAACTCATTTACGAAATAGTAACTATAAAATAGGTTTCACGTCAATATTAAGTAATACAATACATAAACACGTATTTGTTATGAAAATTTATTGCAGTGTTAAAATTATGGAGTTCATCAGAATTCCGAGTACCAAGTCCAACACTTCCCACCCACCTATATAGATGATAATACTGAAATCAATAATTTTATTTTCGATAAAATTCACTTCGTGGAATTATATTCACACCCCTCAAAATGTCATGATTTTTATATTTTTGGTGAAATGTATGTGCAAATACGGAAATAGATTATTTCAGTTGGGCTGGGTCCCCTGCAGTCTGTGGGCCCCAGTGATCGACACTCCCAACCCCCCCGGTAGTTGAGCCACTGGTATGACTACCCTGCCAGTAATGTTTGCGCACGCTTATGACTATGTCCAGGGGCAATTTTACGGGGGGGGGTATGGGGGGTTTGACACCCCTCGAATGTCGGCAACTGTAAGTACTAGTCTGCAATTTTCAGAATTCACTAAATGTAATATCGTCGTTGGGCAAGCAATACGTCGTATCTCAAAAAAATCGAATTGCGATTTATACATAAAAACCAGTGAGGGAAAAACACAGCTTTTGATAAAATACAGTATTGTTATTATTTAATCTCAAAGAGGTTAGAAACTAAACTCGTAACTCAATTATAAAATATTTGGTAACACATATTAGTCTCTCTTGAACATTTTACTATTTTGAGATACGACGTATTGCTTACCCTACGACGATATATAAAGAGATCATTGAAACTTCCATATTGTTTATTATACAGTCGGTACATTTATCCTTGAAAGTCTGCAATATTCACTCCAAACCCCCTTAAAAATTAACTCTAGGATCCCCCCTGACTATATTCACGTAGGTAAAGAAGTAAGTATCCTAAAAATTAAAATTATCTATAATATTTTCTAGATAAAAGTTAGATTATCTGTCTCTTATCTAGATAAATGTAAAATATTTATCTTTATCTGTATCTAGATAAATTTATATAGAATTATCTGTATCTTATCTAGATGAAATTTTCGTTATCTATTCTCAACACGGCTACTACAGCAGTCGTCGCAGACGGTAACAGCGTTGTATCCACTAAAGCCTTCGAAATTATAATTTATATATTTACGAGGTCTGTTCAAAAAGTTCCCGAACTATCGTTTTTAAAAATACAAAAATTACATTATTGTAAATGTTATTAGATCAAAATAAAATAGAGATAAGAAGCTATCCTTTCAATTAAATTCCAAATGTTTATTGCTATCTAACCATTAACTGTGCGCGTTCAAAATTGACAAGTCGTGTTTATTGCGCGATTTTTAAGATGAGTAATTTTCACCAATAACGTATTAATATAAAATTTTGTGTTAAACTTTGTAAATCTTTTACTGAGACTCACAAAATGCTTATGGTGATCAGTGTTTAGGACGTACTCAGTGTTACGACTGGTTTAAACGCTTTAAATACGGTCGGGAATCAGTTGATGACGACCCACGTTCAGGACGTCCGTCGACATTGACAGACGATGGATGCTCATGTGACAAAAGTCAATGCAATTGTGCGGTCTAATAGACGTTTAACTGTTCGAGAAATTGCGGAAGATTGTTGAAAGTTGGTTCATGTCATGAAATCCTGGTCGAAAAACTTGGAATGCACCACGTTGAAACAAAATTTGTCCTTCGGTTGATGTCGCAAGGTCAGAAAGACAACCGCGTAACCATCTGTCAAGAATTGTTAGATCGCGCAAACGATGATGACATGTTCATGAGGTAAATTATAACGGGTAATGAGACATGGGTCTATGGCTATGATGTTAAGACAAAAGTCCAACCATCACAGTGGGTTCGTAAATTTTCTACAAGACCAAAAAAAGCTCGTTAGGTCAGATCAAATGTCAAATCGCGCAATACACATGACTTGCCTACTTTGAACGCGCACAGTTAATGGTTAGATAGCAATAAACATTTGGAATTTTATTGAAAGGATAGCTGCTTATCTCTATTTTATTTTGATCTAATAACATTTACAATAATGTAATTTTTGTATTTTTAAAAACGATAGTTCGGGAACTTTTTGAACAGACCTCGTATATGCTTGTACAAGGATAAATTCTCAAAATATCCGGAGAAACGAGTATGGTTGCAATATATTGAAATCAAACGGTTATTATTACAATTACTGTATCATTCAGCACGTATTGATTCATAAAATGTATATAACGCGATGATTAAATGTTTTCATCGTTTTCTATATTATTGCAAAACAGGTAAAACGACCAGTGTATAACAATATGTATCTGTTTGAATAGATAATATGTTTATGTTCGGTGATTGCAATAGTGGTCGTTAGTTGTATCGTTCGTTTTTCGGTTGCGTTTAACGGAAGAACTAAAATTCAGAACGACCGGCCAACTGCTAAATTATATTGTTGGGTAGACTGCTGGCGGTGCGCATGTGCACTGTGCAGCGTGCACTTTTTAATCGATTGAGGCGCGGTCTGAAGGTGAACGTCATTACACATAAATTTCTTATTTAACTGTTTAATTTATATTGACTTTACGCGCTTGTGTACATAACAATATCATATATGCGTGGGCTATATGTCCACTGTTTTTGTTTTACGTGAATTTCAAATAATTATTACTCAAATGCATTTCAAAACAAAAAAAAGAAATAAAAGATCCATTATCTTATTACATTTCGTGCTAAAAATTATTCTGTAACTAACAACAACATTACAATATTTATGGAAAAAAAAAATAATAAAACCACTCTTATCAATAACAAAAAAAAATAACTCATTTCATATAATATTATTATCATAATTATTATTATTATTTTTTTTTTAATAGATATTATTTTTTTATTGCATGTGTAAAATAATACGTGTATATGGCCTCAATACCACTGTTACATTTAATTTCGTTAAAATATCATAATAAAAACCCAGTACGCCCAGTACGTCGTGCACCTCGTTATTTTATACGACTTAAAAATCGATTGCAATTTCCATTAAACATATTACGGAACTATGTAATTTCAACAGTTGGTATCGTTTCGTTATTTACAATGACCATTAAAACACAATAACTGATTAATCATGTACAATTTATGTTTAATACCTTCATAAGCTACAATTGAATTTTTTTTACATAAAATATTGTTGTAGTACGGGGAATCGAGCTGTACCTAATCGTAAAAACGGTGTATTATCAAAATCATTGAGCAGTATACAGTTTTAACAATTTAGTATACATTTATACATATTTATACAGTACCACACCATAGCTGTTCTATAGTTTTGTACGCATTACTCGGTCTGGATTAATCTACAGACTCATTTTTCATTGGCTCTTAGACCCTTGATCTTCTTTCCGATGTTTCTAGTCGATAAAGTCTAGTCTAGTCTAGTCTAGTCTAGTTCTTAGTCTTACGCTTTTTTGTTTTCTTGGTTCGATTTAGACAACCTTTCTCATAAGATTTATTCCAATTAGCTTTATTTTTGCTTTCATGATCTACATTTTAAAATACAAACTTTCGTACACAAACTTTGAATAATACGGGAAATTTGTCTTTGAAGGTGATTTTATTTGTTCCGATACCAAATTGTATTAGTATTACTGGTGTTATTATACTCGATAAACTTATCTTTGGAAATGATTTTGTTTTTGCCGTATCGTTCGGATCAAACGGGTCAGTCTTACATTTTATAAATCTCGGATGATGAAGGGCTAATTATTCTGATGTTAGATTTAAATTATTAAACCTAATAATATTGTAAAATGTTCGTAAGTCATTCTTAATAAATGTAATGATTTTAATTTATTTTTATTACTGTACCAAAATACAAAGTCAACTTTTTCACTGCACGTACGAAAAATATTTAGGTCAGGATATTTGAAAATGGTATTTCATAAAATAAAAAGTGATTGAAGAAATTATAAATATATCGATCATACATTTTATTTAATGAGGCTTAAAGGTATGTATAATAGATTGCCGTATTTTATATCAATATCGGAATAAAACTGACTGCATAAGTGAAATTAACTAATTAAAGGAAAATGTAATGTCAACTTTGACAAACGCAGTTGAAATACAAAGCAAAACTTGTCAATTCGTACAATATTTTAATTTATCGTAATCACGTGACTAGTCATTTATTCTAACTTTAATCGCATAATTTTTTATCACATATTGATGCATACACTTCCAAGTATATGGTGTTATAACTGATAGATTTCAACTGTAGTACGCTCATTCATACCTGTGTACGAAACTATTAAAATATCGAATACGTATTTTAATTCGAAACGTATTACAGACGCGATAATCATATACGGTTGATTAACACTTTATGCGATCTAACTGCAATAAATGACGGCCAGCAACTGCACATCTATACGATTCGCACGTAATTATATCGTCTGAATATAATGCTGTACACCGTGTACATTCACCATGCGATAATCTTATGAACATTATCAATATCAAAATTATAATAAGAAAATAATTAACACTTTTTTGTTTTGAATTTGATCCGTAATATAACGACAGTGGTTTTTTAATAATTAAGATAATAATAACTTATAATAATAATTGTAACGAAATAATTAATTCCCCTTTAAATTCCTTTACGGTAACATTTGTACAGCTAGTGTTCGGGCACAGGTATTTAAATGATTTTTAAATGTTCTTAAGACGAATTAAATTAATTTAAAACAACTGATTTCGTGTGCATTTTCAATCGTTTTTCTTTTCGATATTCAAAATACCCATAACGTATGTAGATTCCAATTAAAAATAATCAAACTACATATATTTTTTAATCAATCGCTGTTGATCTGATATATTACTTAAAAAAAAAGTGAAATAAAATAAAATGAAAAGGTTGTTTTAAAATTAGTATTTACATATTTTTAAACATTCGTAAAATAAAAAATTAAAAAAATATAGAAATACTCGACGTTTATTTCGGATGTTATAATATAAATATACGAGTAAAATGAAAAATAAATAAATTAAACGAAACATCGGCGCACGCGGTTACTGAGAACGCATCGTACTTGTTAAAATGTAACAGTATTATCATCGGTTTAACATTAAGTTAGTTTACAACACGAGCGAGAATTTTAAACGATTTAACAGTAATAACACGCTCTGTATAGAACACAATGCGCATAATTTATAAGTACCTATTACGGTTTTATTGTTGGGAGATCTGCTCACGGGGACGAACGGCATTTTCGAACGAGCACAATTTCAGCGGATTGCATAAAATAATTTTAAAAATGTACACTCACACGCACACGCGGTCGATTTGACGTGAAACGTGGCCTATATAAAACGGAGGATCGATATAGCGCAAACGGACGCTACATTCGGCCTTTTTCCCTAAAAATTACCATGGTGTTTGAATTTATCGCGTCATCTTTCTTTTTTCACGCACATCTCCATTTAGTCTTCTACACACACACACGTATACACACCCTTAAACGGTTTCCGTAAGCTCACCACACTATATATATGCTTGTACGTAAAATTCTTTCGCACACGCACATACACACACACACCCATGCACACCCACGCACACCCACACGTACTACGAAAATGGAAGTGTGTCATTGTTACGGTCCGTTTCTCTATTGATCGTTAATATTTTTTACATAACATTATACTCGTATCCTAAAACTATTAGATCCCGAGCGCAAGATGGTTCTTTGAACGTGAAAGTTTTTGGACAACGCGTAAGAAAATGTAACAAATTATTTGTGTTAAACTATTGTTGGACATTTTTATCGAATTAAGGACGTTAAAAGTGATTTATAAATATATATATATATATATATATATATATATAGATGTTCATCCATTTCAACTACTCCTGGTGTCTTATCGAAAATAACCAACAGGGATAAAAAAACAAAATTATTTTTCATATTTTCTTATCGGGTCCGTGATTTAACACATTGTGCGCCTAGTTCCTGGAATATTAAAAATGTATGCATTTACATTGTCTTTTAGACTTAAGAAAACACCCTCGATATTGTCTATTAATTGTTATGAATTCGAATTTTAATTTATTAAGTAATTTTGTGTAGTTATATTTAAATGAATTTGTGGTAATATTTTGCTCTTAATTAAAAAAGGGAAAATCCGTTTGGGAAAATGTATTTCTTAACCAGTTTAATGAATAATGACTTATAATGTATATCAATTTCTTTTTCCTGTTTTTACATTATTTTAATTGTTGAGACAATTGTATTTATATATAAGTTTCTTAAAATAAAAATAAAAAAATTATATCTACATTACAGCGCGAAATAAAGTTTCTCAAGAACGCCGATTTTAGATTTTCAGTCTCATAGACTATTAGTAATGACAATTTTCGTAAAACAAATACGATTCGTATAAGATAATAATATTACGGAACCGGGTAGGTATTATAATAACTTAACTGCAAACTTAACTGCAAAATATAATGTGGTTTTGTTGGTAAGTTTAAAAGAATCTTTTTTCCATACCGTAATATTATAATGATTGATTTGTTTAGGATCATCTAACATTGTTTGCCGCTGATTTTATGTTATGCAGTCAATATTACAACGCATTTTTATTATTCCTATGGAATCGGAGAAAAAACTTAAGAACAACATTTAGTCGCGTATTACACTATTATGATGATTATACTAAAGAAACCAAGTTCTCGAACTTTTTCGAGATATCAATCATCATCAATATGAGTTTATACTTTTTTGGTACACGTATCCGTACAAGATAACTTGTACGAAATTTCTCGTAGCTAGAAAATTATTTTCCGAATGAACACTCGATAAGTATAATACTTACTCTGAAAACTGAAATACGAAACGTTTTGACGATTATTATTTTTATTTATTATTTACAAGATAAAACGTAATAGTGGGTGGCCATGACGAAAACGATTATAATTTTATCTTCAATTCGAGAAGAAAGCTCGTTGATCGTCCAAACACACGACTAACTGACCATCGCCCTTTTTTGGAACAATTTAAAGGAAACTGTTTTTTATTTTACTATTAATTTATGATTTAAAATCTCGTTTGGTTAGAGAATTTAAATGATTTTTTGTACGAATTGTGATACTTAGAGGTATCGCATTTATAATGATTTTCATTTAAGTTGGTGAATCGACAATTTTCAATCCGTCCCGAAAACAATACTGCTTTCAGTGCACTGAATTCTATGACAAGCGACAGTGATAATAATATTACAACGTAGTAAAGGATGTTTGTGTCCCATTAACGGACATTAGTTTCAAAAGCTGAAAAGAAAATTATTTTGTATATGAGTAAGGCTTCTCAAGAATTGTGATGTTTTTATATTAAAAAGCAATGAAAAATTATGACAATGAAAAAAATTAAAAAAAAAGGGATCATAAATTCAACTATTTTTACAGCGTTTAAAAATCTTGAGTTCTAAAATTATTTTAGATAAGACTATGATGTAGAAGTTAAATTCATCTTCTAATTTCTAGTCTAAAATGCTAAACACTAAAGTATAGATGCAAAACGTTAGAAAAAAAATAAATAAATTTCTATGACATAAATATAATTACACAGGAAAGGGGGACTGATATCACTGCATGATATTGTTAAATATTCTTAGTCATTCTAAAGGTTGAAAAGGACTGCATTTAATCAAGCCTCAATATTTATAAACTTGTTTTCATTAATTAAATTAGTATCTACATAAATGTAATTGTTTAAATTTATTTTCGTATTAATAAATAATGACGTGTTAATGATAAAATAGCATAACAGCATTTTCAGGAGCATATTGTGATTTTTGAATGTATACATATGCGTATATTATGGTTATCGAGTTATTTTTTAATTTATTTATTTATTTTCCGAGCTTATATTACACATCTAAAAAACCTTACATCGACGATAAATTCACTACTTAGAATTGCCTTCAAACTACCATATCGTACAAATACTGACATTGTATATAAAACTTTTAACTTATTCAAACTTAAACAACTGTATATTAAAGAAGTTTTATGTAATTTGTACTCCTATAATCATAAAGAGTTTAATTTTAAGCACAACTATGATACTCGCCAAATTGTAAACAATACCTTTCAAATGTTCAAATGTAATAGTGATTTTGGTAAAAGAAATCCATATTATATCAGTTTATATTTTTGTAATTATCTTTGTATTAATATTAACAGTTTTGATAATTTTACCTCATATAAAAAATATGTTATTTATAAAATAACAATATCACAAATTGAATAGAAACTAATAAAATTAGTTTTATTTACTTTTTCTATATAAACTTTTTAATAATTTGTCTTTAATATACAATTATATATCACTATGTTATTTATCTTTATTTTTATTTTGTTTTTTCGTATGTTTTATTATATTTAAATTTGTAAATAGTGTGGATAAGGAAAATTAATAATATTAAGATGCATTTGAACTCTTGTCTCCCCACAAGCTACGGCTTCTGGAGACAAATTTTTTCGCATTCTATTACATAATTCTATTGTATAATTTGTATAATTTTTAAGCTGTTATTTTTGAAAAAACAATAAACTAAACTTATTATTATTATTATTATTATTATTATTATTTTATTTTATAAATTGATTTATACAACGCGAAAACATATATTTTTACAATGAGCGAATTTTTGTAAGAGTAGTGGTCGAATTGCTGACTTGAACGATAATCCAGTTCAATGATACAATTTCACGACGGTGGACAATTTTTATCGAGTAAATGAAAAAAACAAAGAAAAATAACCCTATACACTGCACACCGTAAGAATACCGAAAAAGTTAACGGATCGAAATTCTTGCCGACGAACGGACGACCGGAGATTTGAAATCGATCGTTGTCGATTGTGCGAAGCCGAGACGGGAGAATAAAATGATTGAATTAATTTTTCTAAATATTTCCAAACGCTCGTCGTACGGAGGTGTCCACCGTGCCAGTACGGAAGCGTTTCTTCAACGGCCCGCAAAAACGTTTCCGCCGACTCTATCGATTAATTAAACGTTGCAGGGACGATTCTTTTTTTCTTTTTGTTGATTTTCTGTTCATTGACGGGGGAGGAGAACAAATGAGTAGCATAGAACTCGAGCGGTAACGAATGGACTTGAGAACAGACATTCGCGTGCATGTGATAAAGTGCGGCGCGCGCGATTTCTTTTATTTTTTTTTCGCCCTCTGCCCGCATCGCGCGCGCGCGCGTATTGACGTAACGCGGAAAAAGGTCAAGTAGGAACGGTTGTTACCGGAACGGCGGCGGTGGCGGTTACGGGCAAAAGAGTGTACGACGACGGGCTCGCCGAACCATTCAAAGGTGTGTGCGCGCAAAAAAAAAAAAAAAAAACGCGAGAAAAAAGAAAAGGAGCAGAAAAAAGGAAAAAATAACAGCCAGTGCGCGACGCGAGCGCGGACCGGCAACGTGGCGGTGGCGATACTCTCCCTTTCGTCTCCCGCGGTGGGTGGTATATCGACTCGAACTCGGTTAGCGGGACGGGGGTTCACCGTCCGTGACGTAACAACCGTGACTTGGCGTGGCCGGTGACGTCATGACCGTGCCGCCGCGGGCTCGGGCCACCGCCGCGCAGCAGCGCATCGATCGCGCTCGAGCCCCGCCGCGTAGACCGCCGCCGCCACCGCCGCCGTCACCTACTCCGACCCAGCACCGTCTCGTTCGAGGAGGCGCTCGTTATGTACGCACCAGCAGCAGCAGCAGAACGGCCGGTCGATCGTTGCTGCTGGGCCGGTCGGTCGCAACGACGATGATGATAATAATAATCCGTCGCGGCCGTTGGTCGTCGTACAAAAAATATCGACGTACACATTTGCTGTTGCGCAGTAATGATCGAAAATATATCGATTTCCGGCACCGAGCCAGAAGGTGCGAACAACACGTTTTTTTACACGCTGAAGAATAACGGGTGCGGCGGGGGGGGGGATTTCGTTTCATCCGCACACAGTTTTATCGCCAGCGTTCACCGATGTAACGGTATGTAACTGCTGTCAAGTCTTGTGAACAAAAATCATTTCCGGTTTTAGTATTATAGATATGTGTGTGTGTGTGCTATTTTTTGGGGTGGGGTCAGGCCGTGAAACGTACAAAGGACGCGAAGGACATCGCATCCGGCCACAGCTGATTGGACGTCATAATCACGAGGCAAACGATACTACGTAAACACGGTCTGAATCGCCGCCGCGACCACGCCTAGAGTCCGGAAAAATGTCTCCTCTCCACCATCACTCGACCAAAACGGAAATAGACCCCCGGCGGAACGTGAGAGAATATTACAAAGAAAAATCGGAAGAAACTCGTTTGGAATCCCGTCCAAGATATAAAGGAACAACTGCCAAAACGACTATGAGACTGGAATCGGGGTGAACGCGGAGAGCGAGCACTTAATCGTTTGAGAATAGGGAGTCGGGCGATGTAAGACAACACTGAAATTATAATATGCTAAAAGGGAAAGAAAACAGCAGCTGCAATCGTGGCAAGTTTCGAATAAAAAATAATGTATTCAAATAGGTACTTTTTGTGATCGAGCGATGGTGTAATATTGGGAAACGACTCTCGGATGACCATTATCCGAAGTAAACGCGCGATGAAGAAACAGAAAAATTTGCTATACTGTACAAGAAACAAACGTTTCTTAGGAATACATATTGATGACATTTCATGATCATAAATACCATTCCGCAAAAATGGTTATGATGTTAACCACGACATTAAAGGAGTGTTGACTAACGTGATAATAATATTTAGCGACGTATTATGATAAGTACTTAGAATATACTATGTGATATGATGTAATAAGACGTAATAAGATGTATGTGACGTTTGTGCAGTCGTGCAGTTATTCAGTAAACGATTTGTCAATAACTTTGCTAGGTTCGATAGCATATCCATAACACTCCTTCCATTATACACACTTTGAACATTTTACCTATTTACCTGATCGTGTATTAAATATGCCGTTATTTGTATATTTATAAATTAAAAATTCTTGTGTTAAAATCCACCCCCTTCCCCGCAATACGATAAAATACCAACACGTACTCTTACTCTCGTTCACTATTGATTATATGTAGTTTCCCCATAGGCGTCTGCAGATATTTCCTAGGAGTGAGAGATAATAATTATACAAAAAACAAAATTAAGATATTTTAAGAAAAAAAAAATATATAATAACTTTGATATGTATTTAAAAATAACTTGTCCTGACTAAGTTATCTAATCACAACTGCTGAAGTTATAAGATGAAATTTGGTTTGTAGTTTTTTATCATGATGTAGAAGCCAACTAAGAAAATTTTTCTAAAATTCGACCTTTAAAAAGGTTAAAGAGATAAACGGGTTGAAAATGGAAGAAAATGACCAAGTATGAACCGCTAAATGTACATATGCATTTGGAATTTGTTCATTAGTTTTGTTTCATGGTGTAGGTACTGACACCCTAAGAAAATATTAAAAAGGGTTAACAATTAGAAATGTAATTTATTGTCAACATTTTCCGAAAGAGGGTTAATTAGACTTAAACATTATATTCAGTTATTTTTTTTTTTTTTTGAATCCGAGCGTTGTCCCCTGGAACTACATTGTTGATACATAAGTCAATACGTTAAAGTACGACTATGAGCATGTGGCACAGCCTTATCTTTGTACATAGTCTAAATATCGTATTTATTGAACACAGTCATTATCCACCACTATTCACCAACAATACGTACAATTGAATTAAAACTAATTAAGAAAACTATAAAATATATAGAATGTATTCAATAGAATCAGCTTATCCCGTCGTATTTTGAAATAATATCCGTATTAGTATAGAATAAGTATGAAAGTGTGCGTATTTGTAAACGCGTAATACAACTCGCGGCTTCACAGCGTGTGCCGAACACGGTGTGTGTCAATAAACGTTGAATCAACGTGAAACACACATAAAACTGTTCGCAAACAGTGAGTGTCGTCGTACAAATGAACTATAAAAGCTACGTGCGCGGTGCGATCGTACGACAGAATGTCTGTCTTTATCACTGCACTAGTTTTAAACGCCCATGTGCGTCGTCGATTGCGGCAAGAAAGATACCTGTTCATAATTAGTAATTGTTTTACTTTCTTTCGATTTATTAAAATACGAATGTCAATGGTGGTGTGTAAAGTATAATGTTATGTTATCTTTGAAAATATTGCGTATTTTCAACACCGTATACTGGCAAAACCACTATAAACTGAATCATTTACGACATTTTTAAAATCATTTTTATTATTTATTATTATTATTTTTATCATATTTATTAATCATTTTTAAAATCGAACAAATATAATGTCATAAAAAGATGTTGGATGTAGACATTAATATATATTCGAGACATATCAACTAACAGTAGTCATCATTATAATATTAACTTTTACAACTGATAAAATAAACAGCATATATGTAATACCTTTACGATACAGTTTTAACAATAACTACTTAAAAAATTATCATAAATACACTGACTGAAGTGCATAAAAATATAATTTTCTATCAATTTTATACGTTTCCCATTACGCCATACAAATTAAAAATTTGTCTATAAGGGCAAACGTGAGCAAGCGGTTGCCAACTTCAATGCATACATTGTCATAAATTGCGTTAACACGTATATTGTACGTAGTACGATTACCGTGAGGTCGTAAAGGTACACGTACACTTTAGTACATTGCATAGCCTTTCGGTAGCGTATTTTATTTATTACTTTTCTTTTGAATAATATTGTAGTATTCTGCCAACACAGTGATGTCGTGAGATAATAGCCTCGAGATACCGATCTCGCTCAGCTTGGTCATATGGTAGTGCATCGGTCATCTTTAACCGCACCACCGCGGTATATACATGTAAAAACTCAGGACGGCATGACAAACATTCGTCATTATGGTCGTCTAGATCTATTCATAATTCTTAAATGTAATCCACGATTGAAAGGCATTTCAAAAATACATTACTATCTGATTAAAAGTCCTACGACCATCCAGATATTATAGCTAAGATAATTCGTTTAAAAGTTTAGGCGTTAATAAAATTATTAATCAAAGGAAATTTATTTGGAGAAGTGCAATATTTTATGTTTTCTGTCGAATAGTATAAGCGTGGTTTGCAACACATACACATTTTTTATGGTTAAAACAGGACAGATACATTATATTGTGTCATTATTGCGGAAATACCTGATATTGGAAAATATCCTTATCTTCGTGATATTATCATGACCAATATGATCCACGCGCCTAGCGGTATTTCAAATTTAAGTCTTCAGAAAAAATACAAGGACAGTCTTTCATAAAATATACGACATCGAGTGGAGTTGGAAATACAACACGAGAATGTGAACGCAATTATTAACGAAATATACAATGAATGCTTGGTTAGTAGTTACGATATAGTTTTAACTCTGGATGATAAATTTTTACAACATTTTGGCTTACCTTAAAATGGCCTTTAAAATGTCACACAATCATAAAAAATAAAGATTACCTTCGAGAGAATCTTATCATTTTTCTTTGAAATATTAAAATTTACTAATTTTTTATCAATTTTTGTTGGTTACAATACACGGGAAAATCATTGACAAGACATTTAAAGGCAATCAGTAGTATAAAAACTGATAAAAAAATAAATAAAAATACACAAGGACAAAATCGGCTTATTCAGCTAATATATAAAAAAATTATAAAAAATTAAATTAAAATTAAAAATTATTAGACTCTAATATTATATTGATTATTCATATTTTTATTGCGTACATAGGTCTAAAATATGCGATTTTCATACATCAATAAATTATCCTTCGTCGTAGTTTTACATAATGTTTGAACAGATTTGAAATGTTAAAGAGGGACGTGTTCTTATATTCTTACCCTCTTCGGGGACGCTCATAAGTTTCAAATGATGAATCGATCTCGTCTTCAACATCATAACGTAAACGTAACCAGTGTCCGCGTTCTCCGTTAATTCCGCATTATTACGGATCCTTTTTCGCGCCGTCGACGCGATGATTTCTAAGCATCCCTCACATGTAAACTCACGGCAGTCCTTGGCGTACGCGTTCGAGACTTTCGATACCATTCTTTGTCGTCACCGCCAACTGTAACAGTAAAACATCATAAATACAGTATAGGTCCTAGCCATTAGTTGGTCGTTGCGTAGGACGTGTCGGGGAGAAAACTTTTAACTTTCTCCGTGATGCATACTTATATGTAGTTCGACGATTCTATTACCTTAATGCCGATGAATTGTTCACGGTCACTCGTGCGTGATTTTGTCTTTTTCTTTTTTTTACCTATGCTTTTGCACTTATAGTAAAACTCTTGTACAGCATTACACACACACACACACACACACTCACTTGTAGGTAGAGGACTTGTCCGAAAGTCATTGTTACCCTACACCGTATGTTTTCAGTGCTAATCGATGACATAATTTTTTTTTTTTTTTTTATTATCTCGTGAGATGCAATTATCGAGAAAAGGTCCATTATTTTTTGCAAAACGAGCATATTAACAATATTCATTCGTTCATTGTACCGAGTTACACAGATTGTATTTATCGAATCAATAATTTCGGTCATTTAATTAAACATTACTATTTATAACTGTCCGTTTTTCAGTCATCGTGTACATAGAGCAACATCAATTATCATCCCGTCTTCGAGCCTAACTAAACTTGTTTAGTTCTAGTTTTTTGCAACCCGAATCATCTGCACTGCAAAGTAGCCACTTCACTTTGTATAAAACGTGCATACGGGGTTCTAAACAAATATTTGTTTATTTTCGACCACATATTTCATTGACAACGGTTTAATACCGGGTTTTCTGAATAGAGATTTGACGATATAGCTGATGAAAAATGCTTTTGAATTATCGCCAAAAGCATTCTAAAGAAAGGCGTTCAAATTAGGTCTTGACGTACTGGATTATAAATAAATGTGTTAAAATATGAGGCACGTTGATGACCATTCAGGTTTTTTAACCACCTACGTGATAAAACTTGCAATTTTTAAATGAATATCATTCGCATACAATCCAGCGAGTGTTTGCGCATCAAGCGTATGCATAATTTACAGGTACCTATTATAGCGTCAGAAGATGTTGAACTTTTTCAAGTGGAGGGACTGTGTAAACCAATAATTATTAATAAAAAAAATTTAGAAAAAAACTCACATCCACCATGTGCAAATACAATTGGACACTCGTACACGATGCTTATTATAGCTTCATGTAATCATAATTATCTCATAAAACGAAGATGTCACGTACGCGCGTAGACGATGTAAAAGTATAAATGTTAATGAAAAAAATACATTCCACACTTAAAATACTTAAGAAAACATAAGTTATATAGAGTTAATGCCCAAAGCACCACGATCGAATAACCGAACGGAATAAAACATGAAAAAGTGTGGAGTGGAACGTATTTACATAAAACAATATACTAGTACAATAATTATTTCGCAATTGATCACTATGATTACACATGTTATCTTGTTGTCAATCACGTTATTTCAATGATTTCATCAGCTCAGTATTTTTCGGCTCAGTTATTACCTCCTTAAGACAGATACCTATAGGATGTTTTTTAAAAACTCGTTTCCTAAATAAATAGTTTACTTACACTTACTAGTATATAAGTATAATGCTCGTATGTACGTACAAAGGTCATATATAATTTAACGAAAGTACGATATATTATATAATATTCAGAAGCGGAACTAGAAATAGTTACGCCCGGGAAAAATGTTATAATTACGTCCTATCATAAACTAAGAATTAAATACCCTTCCCTATAATTATTTCTAATAATTATCATACAATCATACATATTGAATTTTAAACACATTATCATTAAAAAAAATAAAAATATATTTCCCGTATACATATACTATAAAAATTACACCCTTTAAAATTTTACGCCCGGGAACGAACCCCTGTCTTCCTCCCCCTAGTTCCACCCTTGATTATAATACATTATATTATAGAATTCTTAGTGCTATATATTTGCAATTATTTATAGTTGATTTGCAGTCAAAGAAAAAAATTTACTTCTACTCGTTGAACGAATAGCGTTCACACATTTACTTTACAAAAAACTCACTCAAGTTCAATATCGATCAATAGTTGTATTCGAAAGTTTCAGATCATAAAATACCTATTAATGTTGTATTATAACAGATTTTTATCCGAAACGAAACTACAATTTAATCCGTTCGTTAATTTGAAAGTATATTAGTAGACGTCCGTTGCGATAACATTTAAATTTTTATCGTAACGGAGAAGGAAAAAATTAAATCCATGTCTAGGACATTTGTATGATGATCAGAAAAATAAATATCAACCTCGGATTGCAAACGAGACATTAAGGAATCTTTCAAAGACTTTGTTACTGTTTCGTTTTGCAAATCAATCGCTGTATATTTAAACATCGAGCTTGTTGTAATGGTAGAATGAATGAATGAATGATAGATAAAATGCACTTCATTAACGACGATCGTGGAATGATGTCAGCCGAAAAAGTTTAATTTCTTTGTTTTTTTTTTTTATGTATTAATTCGATATGAAACTATCTAAATTTCAAAGAAATAAAGTGTTCTGTCTTTCTATATAACTATCTTTAAAAAAAATAAAGAACTCTTTAATATACGTACTTTATTTTAATATATTATTATTTAACATCAAATATAATAAAAACAAGACCTTCGTAACTGTAACTCTTAACTAACCTTATGTAACCTATACAACATAGAAAATATTGATTTTATATTAGACTTTTTCACTATAACTAAAGTTGTAGTTATACATTGTTAACAGTAATAAATGTACTTTAGGGCTGCAGATATCTCAATGCTTTCTGTAAGTTTTGCGGAAAATTAACAACCCTCGCAACTAATGTGATACAATGACTGTATTTATTGTCTGGTTTTAGCAAGCTTTTAAAATATAATTTGTTTTGAATATTTCCCGAAAAATTTAACTTTCTGCCATGATTCGATGTTTGGGCACTTAAGCATTTAAGCGATCACTGACAAGCATTCTCGCAAAGCGAAATCAACTGGTCCCTTTTGATTTTTCTTCTCATTACTGACTAAGTTTTTCCATATTGGCTTAAATTCTCATGTTCTGGAGGTGAGTATGCATCATTACTACATCGATAGCCACGAATGCCGGTGAATTTTAACTTTAGATTTGTTGACTTCTCAACATTTATAGATATTTATAATAGTACAGACATTTAATTTAAAATGTGTATAGGTAAGTCCATAAAGTTCAATTAAACTAAAATGTATGAATTTATTACAAATATGGAAACCTAACGAGTACTATTAAAAATATCGCTCTGTAAGCGTTAGATGTGACAGTAATTTTAAAAATACTGTTATAAGACCGAAACGACTGTTATGGACAAATATTATGCTTACATTTTTATTTTTCGACAAATAACTCTCAATTTGAACGGGAATTGACACTGTACTAGTATGATAATAAAAAATAATTAGCGTTGAACAACAAGATACAGTTTAATAAGCTCAATGTTTCGTTTTGCTAATCTTAAAATTATTTTACATAAAAAAAACCGTACTCTCGTTCGTTCCCACACACGAAATATTTAAAATACAAATAAATAATTGATAATAATGAATCGTATTAACTATGATAATAAATTAATTTTTATTTCAATCATTTTTCTATTTTTTTTTTATCAATAGTTTCTGTTTTCGTTTCTAGGTTGGCGGCGGAGAAGGAAGTCGCGGCGGCCGCGGGACGTGACTGCATCGGGTCGGCGGGCACATCCGCCGGCATGGGGAGACCACGGTCCCACCACCATCACCACCATCATCACCATCAGCAGGCGGACACGCCCCCTGGGCCGTCGTCCCTGTTCCTGTTCAGCACCGACAACCCTGTCCGCCGGTACACCAGGTTCATCATCGAATGGCCATATCCTTTTGAGACTTGAAAAATTAATATTTATGTCATATAAATAAATATTTATTATTATAAATATATACGTTATATATAAATAAATATTTAAATAATCATATCACGAACAACACTGACCTCAAATGTTGGCTTTAGACTCAGCACAATAAAAAAATAAAAAAATAAACAATTAATTTATATATATCAGGGGTAGCCAAACTTTAAAGACTTGCGATTGACTTTTGAGTTTTTCTAGGTTGTTATGATCGACCAAAAAAAAAAAAAAAACTAACAAATATTTATTTTATATACATGCATGTTATTACACTTCCTTTATTTATTTGGTTTAAAACATCAATGAGTAATATTTTTTATAACTTTACATAATACGTATTTTAATAAATATTTTATCAGTTTATACGAAGCGATTAATATTATTTAATACCAAATATGCATTTGAATATGTACAACATACCTACATAGCTATTCAATTTCAATGTATAATTTCATTTTTCATAGTTATTTAATACTATATTTTATTACTATATATCAGTGGTTCCCAACCTGAGGGGCGTATACACATCGCTGGGGAGGCGCAAGCAGTCATCACAAAGTAAAATTTTTATTTATCAAATTTTATTATATTTAAAATGAAGAGAAATAATGAAAAATTAATAAAGACTGGTTATCGATATACATTATAGAATATAGGGTCGTTAAAGTCGATAAAGTAATCGATATAGATTACAAGTGTTTAGTCATAGTGCACCATACCCTAACATAGAAATCGCTTGGATGTCGAATCTGACTTGAGGTGTTCTTTATCAAACATCGAGCCGAACTTTAAAAAAATTGTCCAAATAAAAGTGTTGTCAGCCTTCACATTAAATGTTAATTTTATTATACATTCTATTATTTAATTTTTTTTACTAATTTATTTAATTACTCACGTCAATTTATAATTCCACTATAATACTAAATTATTTACAATTATTTATATTTTATAATTACTTTCATCAATAAAAAAATAGTTTTTTCGAATATTATATAGTTTATATATAAAATGTAAAGTAAACAAGAAAATTATAATTTTTTCAATTTATAGGTGGGGAGGGGCGCGAGATTTTTGAAAATCTACAAAGAGGGCGTAGAATAAATAAGGTTGGGGACCACTGCTATATATATACTTTATTAATTGTTATTATTTTAGTTTTTTTATTTGTGGGTTGAACAGAAAACTTGACAGAAAATAAACAAATCTTTTAACTGTTTTCTGAAAAAACTCGAAAAAGGCAGTCGCGATCAACACGAACTCATGTCACAATCGACCTTTTAGTTGCCCCTGAAATATATAAAATATATAGAAGTAAATAAATACACAAATACTTAGCTTGGGGTGTTATTATATTTGTAAAGTACGACCAGTTTCTAATTAAAAATGTATCATCAGCTGTATACAAATATAATAGTATTCCAGGATAAGCATTTATTTATTTATTGACACTAACTATTTTTTCACTTATTTATATATTAATTTAAGAGTATTGACAATTTATTAATTTTAAATTTAAGCTATTTATATTATTTTTTTAATTTTATCCACTACAGTAGTTCAAACCAAATATTTAAATTTAATATCGAATCGAACGAATCACTTGAAGATTTTGAGCTCTTCATACGGATCACCTGTAGTAGCATTGTGGGTTCGGTGTGCATGCGCATGTTTGTGCAGCTTTTGCACAGAATCGACGAATATCGTTTTCACACGCGTCACTTCCACCACGACGACATGATACCGTGTTTCGGTTTTGACGGAAATTGTTTCACCGTCTTACCCCGTACCTAAGTATTTATGAACCTCTATAAACACGCACCGAATCATGTCCAAGGTCAATTAACTCATAACGTCATCGTGATAATAATAACAACAAAGTAATATTCTCTTCTACGTGATGCACTTTCGTTTTCAATAATCTTTCTGTAGGTACATGCAATTTTATTCAATCGCGCTATAACCGCGACGAATTCCATTATGACTACCACCGACAAAACACCATCATCATCATTGACCGAGTTTAGAAGTTGAAACGGTAAAAAGAAAAACGAATCAAACCTGCGGTATTAACATGTTTCTTCCCCTTCTCCGATTCATAAACACAACAACACTTTAAATAATTTAACCATGTCGTACGAAATATTTATATATATATACAACAATTTAACCTTAATTCATTTATCTCGCACTCCGTTCGAATATGCGGTGCTGTTAACCATCATTGCCAACTGCGTGGTGTTGGCTCTGGAGGAACATCTGCCCAGGGGAGACAAGACTGTACTTGCTAAGACTTTGGTAAACTATATTATCTGAAAACATTAATACATTATTCCCATCGCGTGTCCACTCATCCTCTCGCCGACTCCGTACCATATGCCACATAAATGTATTGAAATGTGTTTCGTCCGGTGTGACAATTTCAGGAGGCAACCGAACTCGTTTTCCTAGCAATTTTTTGCGTCGAAGCGACTCTCAAAATATTAGCTTTAGGTTTTTTACTGCACAGCGGCTCATATCTTCGTAATATATGGAACATTATGGACTTTTTTGTAGTTGTAACAGGGTGAGTACAATGATTTATTCAGCTTCTATACATCAAAAGCTTAATATTAACTTTTTGTGCTAAAAAAATACATATACTTAAAAATAGACACGAAATCTAAGAAAAATATAAATTAAAAAGTAGATCAAAAACGTATGTTAAGCAAAACTACTTTGAATCGGCTAGGGATACATTGGACTCAGGGGTTTACCGATTTCTAGGTCAATGACTGAATTCATGGAGTCCAACATGCTGGACATGAGGATGTTGAGGTCCTTTCGGGTGCTCAGGCCTTTGAAACTGGTTTCGAGAATCCCAAGTAAGGCACTCGAAATGTCTCAGGATCACAGGAAAGCATTTTTGACACAATAAAAATCCTTGAATGTTCTATTATTATTCAGTAAAACCATTTGTTTAACCCGTTTTTGTAGGCGTATTGCATTTGGTTTAGACATATTCCGAGTATCGGATTAGACCGTAACCGTTGGTTTGCGAACTATTTTATAAACATATATTATATATATTTACATATATAAATAATATATTCTTTTGGACTTTTGCTGGATGATAGAAATATTCCCGAGTAGAATACTACCGTTGATACAGTTGATCGATTTGTAGTTGGATTATATATATATATATATTATTCGGCTTGATTCGAACAAATTTATAACAGTATTCATACATCATTTAGATCCGATTAGGCCTTATTAGAAACTAGATAGAAACAAAACGGGTCTATTGTATAATTAAATAATATATATATTATATATATATATATATATATATATATTTTTTATATTTTTTTTTTAAATTTTTTTTGTAACAAGCTGTTGATCAATATTAATTTTGTTTTTATCGATATACTATTGTTTTTATATATACGATTTATAATAAACCTCGACATATTTTAAAATAATAATTTAATTTTTAGAAATCTGCACGTCGTTGACTTGAGCCAGTCGACCGTAGATAAACAATTTATTTGATTAACTATCGTAGATTATTTTTGAACCGTACATATAATAAATATATATATGTATCATATATATTTTATTAGGAATATAGTGGACGATAATGTTGGCGAACGTAGACTTGTCTAGTGGCAGTTATAATATTATATTGGCCAAAATTAGGAGTTGTGAGACACGGGGTATAAAAGGGGAACGGGAGCGCAATATCATGTGTTGTCGTTAACCTTGGTCCTGTCCCATCCTTTTTTTGAGAATTCTCAGTAACCTTAATTAATATATATATATATATATATATATATATATATATATATATATATATATATATATATATATATATATATATATATATATATACATACATACATATATATATTCATTAATACGAAATTTAACGTAATATTTAATTAAAAACCGACATTATTTTTGCTATATTTGAACGTATTTAATAATATTGTATTTCGATCCGTAGATTCCGGTTTGTTTATTTTATTATTTTTTTTATTATAATTATTATACTATATATTATCATAATATTATTACAACTTTTTTAATTATTACTATTATTATTATTATTATTATTTTGTATTGGGGACCATCGCACATGACCATCAAACAGAATTATTATTATTGTTATTATTATTATTATTATTATTATTATTATTATTATTATTATTATTATTATTATTATTATTATTACATAGACACGTCCAGATATACATTGTTTTTTTTATAAATATATATATATATACATACATAGACGCATAGAACTAGATGAATAGAACGGATTGCGTGTTTATTTTGGGGTAGGTAGCGCACTGAGTAGTGATTAGAAGTGTTGTTGCCACAGATGTATAACACAAATACCGTCAGCGGCAAACATGGATCTGCGAACGTTGCGAGCGATCCGGGTATTGAGGCCGCTCAAATTGGTCTCCGGCATTCCAAGTGAGTACACACATCGCACACGGCATGCGAGAGACGGGATCGTCCACGGGGCTGTTGCCGCGCCGGAGAGGAAAATAGATTTGGAATGAAAAAAAAAAGAAAAGAAAAGAAAATAATAATAATCATAATCGTAACGATAATTATTATAAAAAAAAAAAAAAAAATGAGATTAAAAAAAATCCAATTCCAACGCGACAAGTGTACGGCGTACAGCGTACACGCATCAACCGGTAAACGTTTCGACAATACGTCGCGACGACAACGGCGTGTCTAACTCGGCTAGAACGGGTGACGGGCCACACGTCGTCGGTGACGTATTGTCGAACGGAACAATTTTAAACGAATAATTATTGCTAAAAACAGCGGATTCCCATCCGCAGTGCTCACGTGTAATTCAACGTTGTTTTTTTGTTTTTTTCCCCTCCGCTTCGTCGTATAGGTTTGCAGGTCGTGTTGAAGTCCATCATCAAGGCCATGGCTCCGCTGCTCCAAATCGGCTTGTTGGTGCTGTTCGCCATCATCATATTTGCGATCATCGGGTTGGAGTTTTACTCCGGAGCGTTGCACAAGACATGCTACAAGTACGTGAACATCGCGCGTACCTCCTAGTCGTGGCTTCGCGACTACCGCCGCGGCACAATGCACAATATTGCACAATGTGCACTCCACTACCGGTGTTTTCATTTCCCTTCCCCCCGTCCACCCCTCAAAAAACCATTGATAAAAAATGAATGACGTAATGCGAGGTTTTTTTTTTTTATTCGTTTTACTCATTTCGGAGATCGTAAATGTTCAAAATGTGATAATTTAATAACAATTATTTTACTCCCAATTTCATCGTCTCCATGTTACTCCGGTGCGATACCTTAGTTCTTCTTCGAAAAGGAATTCCTCGTCTTTCCCTTCCCTACCATCATCAGTTGTCGATGGGAAACACTGTACACATTATACATATATGTACGTGCAATGGTCTGTTTCGACGCGAAATCCTTGACAGTTTAAATCGTTTCCTATCGTTCAGCCACTTTTTCCTCATTTTCTATATGTTTATGTGTTACCGGAAAATTCGTAAATTAAGGGATTAACGTAAATGCAAAGCCAATAACGTCATTTCCGATCAAATTAGGCAATACACAAATATTAACTCGGAAGTAACGTTAATGTCCATTATATCCAGGCATTTAAAAATATCTATTAGGTAATACCGATAATTCCGGCCTGTTTCAGATATAATTGATAAGAAATTTTAAATCAATTATTTGTTTGTTGAACAGAAACGGTCTTGCGTTGTAAGATCGATTTATTAAATTAAAATATGTTACCGTTCGTGAGGCTGCTAGAAATGGAATTGCGTCATCGCAATATATTTATAAAACAGGATGCAAATATAAATGATGCGCATTTTATGTAATTTAAAATATAACGGTAAAATAATTTGTGAAAAAAAAAATTACGTATAATTTATCTTATATTTATAAATTTATCACCTTAATTAAATATTTCGCTAAAAAAAATTGTCAACATTGTCAATCACTTTTTGATATTAAGATATTTATTATTTATCTAGTCATATTTGTAATTGTGATAACTAAATATTTGAATTTTATAAAATTGACTTTGTTCTATTAATGTCTAGGCATTGACGATAATCTATATTAGTGTTAGGCATTTATGATGTTGGTTAAGCATTTACTTTTTTACCTAATTTACATAATATACGGTTTATTTGAGTTTCCCTCGGAGTTTCTAGTGTAGTCTTCAGTGTGAAATGTATTTACATATCATTTACGTACATAATAATACGTGTAATGCATGTGCATGGTGAATAGGCCGGTTTACACATGCCAACATCGCGTCGAGCCCCGTCGGCTGACTTTTGGTAGCTATGGACCGTGAGAACATTTGATTTCAGTCACCGAGAAAAAAAACGGTGTAATAACACTATATTACGATGGGCGATATTATAATTTGTTGTGTATGCCGTCAAATTTTCGAAACAAATTTTCGTCACTTTTCGAAAAAAAACAGTGTGTAATAATACTATATTACGATGGGCGATATTATAATTTGTTGTGTATGCCGTCAAATTATTTCTATTACTATGAATGCACATGTCACGCCGCATTCGTGAAATTACTGTGTTTATGATGGAACTGGTAAACATTTTTTCGAATCTGACAGAATTTTTTTATGCAATCTGCAGTCTTGCATCCTTATAGTTGCCAACAATGGCGTTGTTGATCTCATGATGAAATTGACAATTTCACGAATTCGACATATCATAAATACATACATACATACATACATACATATATATATATACATATATATATATATATATACATGTAGGTATCAGCTAATAATAGTAATTTTTCCGGCTTATAACGGACACTTTTTAAGGGAACCGATAACGTAATGTCTGAGTTTTTCACAGGTTGGATAATCTTGAGGCGATGGAAATCGAGGGACAGAATCCAGCGCCCTGCAATTCAGATTCGGACTCGACCGAAAACTCGAAGCCTTACAGCGCGTACTTCTGTGATAGCAATAAGTCCACGTGCATAGAGAACTGGATAGGACCCAACTATGGAATCACGTCGTTCGATAACATCGGGTTGGCTATGCTCACCGTGTTCCAATGCATCACTATGGAAGGATGGACCACCATATTGTATTGGGTAAGTAACTGCAGTATCTGTAACCATCAGTTGGAAAACTGTGTTAGTTAAAGACGAAGAAAACAATTCAATCATAACACACATTATATTATATATATATTATATAGTTAAAAATATTATTATTATAATGGCGTATACCGAGTTATAATATAATATATACATTTATATTTATTTATTTTTATTTATTTCAGCATAATCTATATCATTATTTCAATACAATAATCAAATTACAAAAGTTTAATTATTACAATAATATTGATAAGAGCTGATATGTATACCAACTGAGTAAGCTCAAGGTTAGATTTCTGTTCTGTACAATTTGCAGAACCGTTTAAGATCCTACATTATTAAATTTAACTTGTGGCATCAATTGAAATCATTGTTATTTATTTATTTAATTTCGAATAATTATTCTCATGTTATTTTTTAAAAATATTTTAAATTTAAACAATTTATTTCAATGTCTTTGTTATCCTCGTCTGATGATTTTAATGAAGGCATTATTCTTCATATTTTAATTAATCTCCCAAGACTAAGGTTAACCTAAAAATCAAATCCATCCCAGGACTATTATAATTGATAAACAACACGAAAAATGACAATTTAACAATAATTTTACCATAATATTATCATCACCTTGAAAAAAAAAAATTGTTTTAGATAAAAATAATATTTGTGTACTACTAAATACCAGATAATTGGTATCAATCTGATTTTTTTATTCAGTTTATAATACTTTCATGGAATGCAATCAGCCCTATAACTTCAGTTGTTTTACAATTGATATAGGTACGAGTTATTAGCCCAACAGTTTACAGTACTGTTTTCATTCAACCAAGCATAAATATTAGAGTAAACTGACCAACTCAAAAGGAGGTACGTTATCTATGTTTATATGTAGATTGTTCACGATACTTTAATTAAAAAGTAATGAGTATGTAAGATATTAAAAATTAAAAAAAAAACTCAAAACCAGCTTAAAGATAAAAACAACGTAATAAACCTACTTATAAACAAGATTATATTATTTTCTTTAGGTTTTTTCGTAGTTCAGGTTACTATAATGGCAATGCTGTCAATACAAAATGGGTTGTACTAAACGCTGATAATTTGCTAAATCGTACGTTTCTAAGATGGAGACAACCACATACGGGTGTGATGTGATTTTATTTACGACAGTTATAAATAGCAGAAATATGATGTTGACGTTCAGAAATGAAAAAAATGTAATTGATACTTTTTATAAAGTATTGAGAATATTATGAATAGCGGAAAATAATTCAGATTTATGCGTAGAACATATTTGTTTTGAAATGAATGAAGAGTATTGGCTTTTTAAGTGGAAGAATTGAATCGTTTATATTTTTAAAAATTCTTTATGAATGGCTATTATAAAGTGTACCTGATCCCATTGAAAGATGTGAAAAACAAGCAGATAAATCCGTGAAGTGAATTTTAACTAGACTGAAAACTGCTCTCAAAAATGATTGCGGGCGATAAGTAAAGTCTTACGAACGAACCACGTTAAGCCCAATATGACCGTTAAGTCCAAGTTAAAATGAAGAATGTAAACATAACGTTTTCTAAATAAACAGGTGGAACGGAAGCTGAATATGTCATCATTAAATTTCGATTGATCTTAGGAAATAAGATATCAAAAAAAAGTATACAGATATTGAGGAGTATGTAGAAATAAAGTGTACAAAAATGAGAAATTATTTATTGGAGATGTCACAATACAGTGTGTAAATTATTGTGATAAATGTAATATTCCATCCAATTAAAAATAATTTATAATTTAATTTTTATAAAAAAATTGAACGTCTCTCTAAACACTTTATTGTAGCGTTAGATTAGGCAAGTCAAACAACAAGGCCTCATTGAATAAAATTGAGGTAAACATAAATAATTTCATAATGTTATTTAAAATAAATAATTACTTTGAATTTCTTTTGTATTTTAAATACAGGAAATGGATTTCAAATTATTTCGCGCAACGAGTAGCGAATAACTCACTTGACTTTGTTCACTTTAAGTTCTAAGGTTATAGACATTTCATTAGATGCAAAATGACACCATTGTTTACTTATTGAAATATCAGTGGGTGCAAGTGCACCCATTATTACCCTATGATAACGCCTTTGAAATTACAAAAGTTCAAGAAATGTGACGAAATTGTAATCGTTTTGTACATTTTTAAAAGATTATGCAAAGGTTGAACTAGATCATATAGTACTTTTCAAAACGTTTTTAAATGCTTTTTAATTTTTAAAAAGTGTGTGTTATGAATGAAAAGTTTTCTCGCAAAAATATATATGTCAATGACATTACAAGAATCCGTCTCCATCGATATTTATAAGAATTCGATTTTCGTTTTACAGATGAACGATGCATACGGCGTGCTATTCAATTGGATATATTTTGTACCACTTATTATTCTAGGTTCATTTTTTATGCTCAATTTAGTTCTCGGTGTGCTTAGCGGGTAAATATTGTTTTGTTATTTTTTATTTATATATTTATTTTTTAATGGGGATGGGGAATACAATAATACATAGTTTGTGTTAATCGTTTACACGTCTTTCGGGCGAGTAAATCTTATATACTCGAGTCGATCGATGAGATTGTTTCTATACGCTTTGCAGAGAGTTCTCAAACGAGAGAACCCGCGTAGAGCGGCAGGCTAAATATTACAAGATGCGCACGAAAAAAATGTACAACGATATGTTTAATACTTATATTAACTGGATTACGCATGCAGGTATTGTTACCGAGTTCTCGACGCGCGTGATTAATTTGAAACGCACCTTAGGAACGTACCTTTCCTCGGCTACATATCTCATATTTTATTGTTATTATTATTATTATTATTATGTTTGATTGAAATATTTCAATCATTGAACATTACACCATCCTTATCCCGTAATATTCTAATTCTAATCGTGTTTTATTAGTGATTCTCTTCACAGCTACTTTTTTCTCAATAGATCGAAAACAGATTTAAAAAAAAAATAATAAATAAATGTTTATAGTTTATAAATCCATCGTTATCTCGTTCGGAATTAGATTTGTACGTTTCCAGGTTAGGAAAATAAATTAATATGAGGAAAAAATTGAAATATTTCAAAATATTGAACGTCGTAAAATTCCTTAAACACTTCGACGTGTACTCGTAGAACAGTTCCCAACTGTTGTTAATTTTTTGAAATGTGCGGTCCTCGTACACATTTACCTTGAGCTAAAACAACCTGCAGCAGAACCCGGTGCACCTGTACGTTTGTTTTGAATAAAATAAAATTGTATTTTTCCCCTTCCCTTTAATGTAATGTTGTAACAGTAGCTAGTTGCAATGTAACACATACCGAACCTGTATTGTATGTCCTGGCTTGTAGAGAATTCGCTAAAGAAAGAGAAAAGGTCGAAAACCGTCAAACGTTTTTGAAGCTAAGGCGACAGCAACAGCTAGAACGTGAGCTCAACGGTTACGTAGACTGGATATGCAAGGCCGGTAAGTCGGTAGCCCGAATTCTAATTATCAATCTAGTACCCGTGTAGTGCTATAGCCAACTTCTTCGAAAACAGCGCGATCTGTTTGAAAACAAATAAATTATAATAACAATAAAAATCATAATTACAAACGGTGTTTAATTTTTTTCAACCGCCTACAGAGGAGGTGATCCTGGCCGAAGAACGAACTACGGACGAGGAGAGAAGACACATTATCGAAGGTAATTCAAATTGAAAGGCTGGATAGAGACAAAGATAGCAGACAATGTTGCTTGGTCATATTTCAGCCGTTTAACGCTCTTGACCGTTAAATGTAAATTTCGTGCCCCTTTCCCCTACTCAGTAACTGTTTGGTCAAAATATGGACTTATAATTTCATTTAACAAAAACATAAAAAGAATGTATATAATTTTAAACTTGAAGCCGTGATTTATCCAGAAAAATTTCTTTAACTATACGCACCAAGTCCAAACAAAGACCTTTGCAATGTAGGCTTGCTACCCAATAACAACTGGAGTTCAAGCAAATATTAAATATAGGTGTAATTTTTTCGTTTAGCCGTTTCCTAGGCCTAAAAAATGTATTACGCGGTTATCTTGCACTCCAAAAAACTAGACATATAATGCATTCGTCAAAAATGAACATAATAATACCCGATCGAATGTGAAGATAATATCTAATTTAATTCAATTACTATGCATTAGCATTGCAGTCATATATGCCGACTTCACGAGGGCAACGGCGGCAATCGCCCCCGTACTTTGATTTTAAAAGGGACATCGCTTCCGTACTTGAATAATAAAATTAAGGTAAAACATAAAAATAGTATTTTTCTATTGGGTATTTGCCCCCGTGCTAAAATCTAAAAGTCAGCGGCTATAATTGCAATGAAAATTGAAATTCGTTTTAAATAAACGCAAAATAACTATTCGACAACGAGAAAGAATCGCAGTACGGAATCACTACTACGGAAACTTCCCACGCACTACAGACACCTTTATGTTTGAATTTAAATACGTAAAAATTAAACTGACCGGGTATCAACAAATCGTATATTACCTCGACCAGATGGCTCCTTAACCCCTCCCCCTTCACCACGGCCCAATTGTTTTCATGTCTGCGCGGTGTTCAAGATCAGCATTCCTACAGATAGTACATATAATAACGGAATGTTGTATTTTTGTCGACAGCGAGAAGAAGAGCTGACATAAAAAGAAAAAAACTGAAAACCTTGGGCAAAAGCAAAAGCACGGAGTCCGAGGAGGAGTGCGAGGAAGAAGAAGCCGATGAAGGTAGGACACGATTGTTTTTTTTTTTTTTCACCACGGTAAATATACACAAACCATGGCGTGGATTGAGGGCGCGATCGATCCCGTAGGATTTTCTAAATACTGTTATAGTATTTCGCTTGAGTAACACGTCCCGTGTATTGTGTACTATAATATAACCGTGATTTATTAATATATTATATATATATATATATATATATATAATATATTGTATGTGTCCCTAATAAACTATATTAATAAAAACTTTATCGAACTATTCAATGTTATGTTTCAGTGCTTGGTAAAGGCAAGAAAGGTACGGTTTTGTTTTGTTTTGATTTTTTTTTTTTTTGTTTTTTTCCGTTGTTGTTCACGTAAGAGGATATAATGTTGTATTAAGCGTGAGTTTTGCCTAGAAGTTTTGTGAAAGGAGTATTTTGTTTTATTTAGAAACACCTCGGATTCGTATTGTGGAAGAGAATATATAAAAAATATTTTTGCATGTCGGAGGTGTGTATTCGTGTGTATGTGTGTGTGTATGTGTACGTACAAGAGTGAACAGTTGTTGGTAATATAATATTTAGTTAGTAGTTTATCATAGAAAATAATGTTGAAAAAATAACAATTTGTGTACATAATATTATGAATATTGTAGACGAAAAAAAAATATCATACTTTGTTTCTAAATTAAATGTACATAATATTATTATTATAAAATACGGCGTTGCTGATTTTGCAGCGGTGGCTGTATGTGAGAAACTATTTTATCGTTCGCCAAGCATTTCGTAAAACAGCTATACGTATTCTCGGTAACTTTTAAACCGACAAAACGTTCGTCGTCACAAACGATCAAATTCGTTATAGTTATATTTTGATCAATAATAATAAAGTTTCTCTGCAACATTGGTAAAATGTCATATCATGGTTCTATGCCGTTTGAAATAGATGGTTGAAAACGAATACTATAACTCGTATAAAGATTTTTTATTGCAATAGATTCCCACTAATTAATTTCTTATATCAGAAAACACTATTTACATTTTATATGAAATCGCTAATATATATTAATTTATATGTATATATATCATTATAATCATCGAAGTATGAACTTACATTAGTTAATTAAAATTAATTATTTTTGTAAAGGATTACATTGCATTTTCAATTAGTTGTTAATGAAATGATAAAAAAAATTGATTATTATTAAAAACCTAATTCATGTTAGACTGATTGTTTTAGATTCTAAACCATTACAATTTTGCAACATTCAGAGTACCCCACACTACGGTGATGGCTTACTGCGTATTTGTATATTTACTTGGAAGTAACTATCTACGTAACTCTCTCTTTCTAGGTATCTTTGTGTCTCTCATGTATAACCACCGCTGTTTTTCCATTGGTGTTTTAAAACGTGTTTCATTTGGTAGACAGGAATCATAGTAGTTTAGTATGGTAATTCGTGAAATCATAAATATTAACCATATTTGAATTCACAGGTTTCCCGCGTACCCCAACGTTCAAGGACCGAATGCGGAAAAAAGGCGTTTGCGCGTCCATGTGGAGGGCCGAAAAACGATTTAGGTTTTGGATCAGGCACATGGTAAAAGCGCAATGGTTCTATTGGTTTGTCATCGTGTTAGTGTTTTTTAACACGGTGTTTGTAGCTATAGAACATCACAAACAACCAGACTACATAACGAAATTCGTTTGTAAGATTTTATTATTATTATTATTATTATTATTATTATTATTATTATTATTGTTATTATTATTACATTTCAACGATTTGCACCGCATGGTCGATTTAGTTTCGATAGTACCCAGAAGTGGAATTAGGCATTTTTATGCCCAGGGAAAATATTAAAATTACGCTCTATCATAAAAATCAAATATCCATCCCTACTGTTTTTTTCTAATAATTAGTTTGTAATCATACTTATTGAGTTGTAAACATATTATCAGTAACAAATAAAAAAACACAAACTACTAGTCAATAACAGATTAAAAACTACAAAAATTACACCCATTAAAATTTCATTCCGAGAGTGAACCCCCGTCTTCCTCCTCCTAGTACACCACTGTATGTACCTTAATATCAACATTTCCACGGTTTTAATTTTTCTATTTTTATTTTCTTACAGTTTATTCGGAATACGTGTTCCTCATGCTTTTCATGGCCGAAATGTTCATCAAAATGTACGCGCTCGGCATACGAATATACTTTGATTCCGCGTTCAACCGGTTCGATTGCGTCGTCATAATGGGATCCATATTCGAAGTGGTTTGGTCGGCCGTCAAAGGAGGTTCATTTGGTCTGTCCGTGCTGAGAGCGCTGCGGCTGTTGCGAATATTCAAAGTGACAAAGTAGGTGTCGTTCCCAACATGTATCGTTTCGCGTGCGGAATCGTTCACAATACACGCGTGCAAAACGACTCGCTTTTCCAGGTATTGGTCTTCGTTGAGGAACCTCGTGATATCGTTACTCAACTCCATGAGATCAATCATATCGTTGCTTTTCCTGCTGTTTTTGTTCATACTGATATTCGCGCTGCTCGGTATGCAGCTGTTTGGTGGACAGTTCAATTTCGAGGAGGGTACGCCAGCGACAAACTTCAACACGTTTCCGATAGCTTTGCTAACGGTGTTCCAGGTGAGTGTCCTACCGCGACAAAGCCCGATAACTGTAATAATGGCGGAACCACATTATTTTCAAAACCGTTGTGTGTTTAACATTTACATAGATCCTGACTGGCGAGGATTGGAACGAAGTCATGTACCAGGGCATTAGAAGCCAAGCACAAGCCCAAGGTGGAGGGATGATCTACGCATTATACTTCATTATCTTGGTGTTGTTCGGTAACTATACGCTGTTGAACGTGTTCTTGGCCATCGCTGTCGACAATTTAGCGAATGCGCAGGAACTTACGGCCGCCGAGGAAGAACAAGAAGAAGAGGATAAAGAGGTGAGTGTTGCAGGAAACAATATATTATCTATTATGAAACGTACGCCATTGTTGATTCGCACTGTTTTCGTACCTACAGAAACAACAACAAGAACTCGAGAAAGAAATGGAAGCATTGCAAATGAGTACCGACCCGTCCAAGATGGAAATGATACCAACATCGCCGTCGCAAAACTCCAGGTATAACATTTAATAACCATGTCCATGAGTGTTTTTGATATTAATTTATGAAATAATTCGAAGTGTTTCACTTATCAGACATCACCGCAAACATCATATGGATGAGCCGGACAGTAAGGTGGAGGAAGAAGAAGAAGACGAAGGTCCGAAGCCCATGTTACCGTATTCGTCGATGTTTTTACTGACGCCTACTAACGGGTAATTTATAGGGAACCGTAAAATTAACGTCCCAGACACACTTTATTAGATTCTCCATTGTTATTATTATAATTATTTTTATATATTTTTTTTCGGCCAACAGCATCAGAAGAGCCGCTCATTGGATCGTAAATCTGAGGTATTTCGATTTTTTTATAATGCTCATCATCATATTGAGCAGCGTGGCATTAGCCGCCGAAGATCCGATCAACGACGAATCGGAATGGAACAACTGTCTGGACGTGGTCGACAACGTGTTCACTGTGATCTTCGCCATTGAAATGATACTGAAGGTACGATTCACCACCTATAAAATGAACCTCGCCCTTCTGACTTGTACACTCATCATTTTTTATTTTTTTTTTGTCATATTGCAGATAATCGATCTAGGGGTTATTTTACATCCCGGTTCGTACCTACGAGAATTTTGGAACATAATGGACGCGGTAGTTGTTATTTGTGCGTTCGCATCGTTCATATTCCAAAAAAGGTACTACGATAAATCATAGCAGCACTATTACGAATTCCCATTTAAGCCAGTAACACACATTGCCCGTAGCTCTCCCTCCATATCGTGTTATTGTGACTTCTTAGCACGTCTATAACAATAATAATAATAATAATAACACTGTGTTCGTTTCAGTGGCGGGTCCGTTGGAACGAATTTGTCGACCATCAAGTCGCTGCGAGTGCTAAGAGTTTTGCGACCACTCAAGACCATAAAACGCGTGCCCAAACTCAAAGCGGTTTTCGATTGCGTCGTCAACTCGTTGAAGAACGTAATAAACATATTAATAGTGTACATATTGTTCCATTTCATTTTCGCCGTCATCGCCGTGCAACTGTTCCATGGCAAGTTTTTCTTCTGTAACGACAGCAGCAAGTCGGTCAATAGTACTTGTCAGTGAGTATCCCACCTAATCGATCAAGCCGCGTGCGCGTGCAGCGCGTTATCGAAACCCGATTGACGACGGTCCACTTCCCTAGTAGAATGCAAGGCACGTAGATACCTTATGAATACGCGGCGAATTGTTCTTATCACACGGTAAATAGATGTTCGATGTTACGAAAACCCAAATTTGGAAACCAATATTTTGATACTTGTGTGTGTGTGTGTGTGTGTGTGTGTGTGTGTGTGTGTGTGTGTGTGCGCGCGTGTGTGTGTGTGTGTGTGTTTGTGTGTGTATGTGTTTGTGTGTGAACGTATATGTGAGATAAGGATCTAAAGCCGTACATGATTGGTTTTTAACGGCCTCACCAAGAGTTGATCCGATATCGGGCTTTGGTTGTAAAACGCATAATCACGTGTCGAACAATGGTAACTTACACTCATCTATTCCTAGGGGTTATTATTTCAAGTATGAAGCTGGAGATACGGAAGATGTGAACTCTCAGAAGTTTATGCCTACTGAGGAACAAAGAGTGTGGGATCAGCAATCGTTTTACTACGACAACGTGGCCGTGGCTATGTTAACGTTGTTTGCCGTACAAACAGGCGAAGGATGGCCACAGTGAGTAAAATCTAACACACTCCGCGGTTCAAAAGACGTGATAAAAAAAAATAAAAAACGTCATTTTGACATTAACGGGTATATATTTTTTTTTTTTTGTCCACAGAGTATTACAAAACTCAATTGCGGCCACAGAAGAGGACCGTGGTCCCATACCGAATTATCACATCGAAAGATCACTTTTCTACATAATTTATTTCATCGTTTTTCCATTCTTTTTTGTAAACATATTCGTTGCGTTGATCATTATTACATTTCAAGAACAAGGCGAGGCCGAATTGCAAGACGGCGAGATCGATAAGAATCAAGTAAGCGGGGACAAGAGGAACCGATTTTTGTACAGGAAACCGTTTTCTGCAACTATTTTAGCATCATCGTGTTCTTTTTGGATGCACACCATACTATCATTCCATGTATTTCAAGCGAGCAAAAGACATACTTTATCGGAATAAAAGTGATAGTAAGGAGCGAAATTTCTAGGTTAGGTGAAACTCCACAGTCCGAGTTTATTCGAGGAGATCAGAATTCTTGTATGATTATGATTATTGGAGTGATACTTCTGATCAAAATCGTGTATATGGTTTGGAAAAAAATAATAGTGCGTTACAAAATAATTTGGGATTATTTGTGGTTGATATTTTAAGCTTTATTACCATTGTTTCTCTGTTTTTTTTTCCTCAATTATTCGGAAAACTGATGATAAATTCAAAATATAACTCCGAAATTATCAGCTAGAACCCTATACCCAATAGTTTGCTTTTTATTTGGTACTAATTGGAGCATACCTTCTGGACAAAACTGTGTACACGGATACAAAAATAAAAATAAAATAAAAAACACTTCGTGGCAAGACTGATATATTGCCTGTCTCTCGCTCCGAATCTAAAATATTTTCCGGATTATTTCAATGTAAAATCGATCAGAATCATGTCAATGGTTTGTACACAGTGTTGGAAATATCTAGATAAATGTATCTAGATAAGTTATCTAGATAAAAATTATTTATATTTTATCTTATCTAGATAAAAATCTTGTTATCTATGAGTACCAATCTAGATAATTTATTTCAACAGAATAAAAATAAAATTTGAAAATTTAAAATGTTTTTATATTTTCATTTTTACATTTTTCTGTATATCTATATATCTATTACACAGATAATAACTGGCAAGATGACAATCTTCTTATGAAGTTTATTTAAAAAAAAATCACTCTTTATATTATATGTTTATTTTCAAAATGTTTGAAATTTGTTAAAAAAAAGACAGAGCTGGATTGTTATTTTATTTTTCAAACCTATGATTTTTTTAATATTAAGTTAGAGAATGATTTGGCATTATCTTATGAAGTTTATTTCAAAAAAAAATTATTTTATATTTTATGTATATAAATGTTTGAAATGAGTTGAAAAAATGATATTTATTTTAAAATGTTTTTAATTATGAATTTTTTACCTAATATCTGTAGGCTGTAGTATCCCGAATATTTTCAAAATTAAACATGTAATTATCTCATATTTATCTAGATAAAAATGTACTTATTTTTATCTTTATCTAGATGAAATTTAGTATAACTATCTTTATCTGTATCTAGATAAGAATTAATATAATCATCTTTATCTTTATCTAGATAAATTATTAGTTATCTATTCCCAACACTGTTTGTACATTATACTCATTTGAATTTGAATTTTACCTATCTGTTCAAAGTGTATACTTGGATTACACATAGATAGGCATGGTTGGAAAAGTGTGGAAAACGGTTTAGTAATATTAACTCTAATCAAAAAGCTACCATAGCGTCAGCGCGCCCACTAAACGATGGGCCAACAGGACATCGCAGTGGCCGAGAAATGACCGCGTGGCTTAATCGCGTTTGTTTCAGAAATCCTGTATAGATTTCACCATACAAGCAAGACCGTTGGAGAGGTACATGCCCAAAGACAGGAATAGCATGAAGTACAAAATATGGCGCCTGGTGGTGTCGACGCCTTTTGAATATTTCATCATGATACTGATCGTTTTGAACACGCTGTTACTCATGATGAAGGTAAGTGTCGCGTCGATGTTATCGGATGAGTAGATACTGCTGTAATAGTTCGTATACCTATTGCAGTGTTTCCCAACGTATTTACCCGCGGAATCTTTGCAGGATCCTAATAATTTTTACGGATCCTTTTTCTCAAATATGATTAATGAACACCAGATATTAAATATCTCGGGCGACGGCAATAACAAATATTATGAAAAAAAAGTCTATAATATCACGATGATTTTTAAAATAACAAAAATAATTAGGTATTCAATTTTTAATTAAATATATGATTTTACAAAAACAAATTCAAGTGATACTTAAAATTAAATTAATTTTTATAATTTGTTATTATAAAATAAATATTATTTGACTTACAATCGCTATAATTCACAAATTGTACAATCCAACATTCCTTACGAAACAGATATAATACAACATTTTAATTCTTTCAATCAGGGGTTACCGAAATATAAAAACTGAAATTTGTTGTGGCGGAAAAGGAAATATATATTATTGCACTGGCGGTAAACGGTAAGGTCGATTTTGGCGGAAAACGGTGACGCCCCGGAATACTAGTTGGGAAACACTGACCTTATGTACCATTACAACTGTTAGGTATACATTATCCGCATTACATGCTTGGGTAATGTTCCCAAAACAGCACTCGGAATATTATGAACATATTCCGAGCGTGTAACATTGATTAGCGTTCTCCTAAAAAGCATCGCAATAATAGTATTTCGAATGCTCTGCACAAGTATTAGTGGTGAAAAACAATGGCAGTGATCTGTTAACGCGAAAAACCGTTTCCGTCCGACCGTTGCTACGACTCTGCTTTTTCGCAATCTGCAAAATGTTACAATTACTTTTGTACAGCGTTCCGAATACTACGTAATGTTATACCCGTCAAGCTGTTCTTATGTTTGTTCTATACAACATTAAACCGTATGATTTACCCAAGTATGTCCGCGTGTTGCACCGTGATCACATGTGTGCATACGTTTATTGCATAAAACGTTGGCGCAACAGTCCAACGTGTCGATTCCGTTTCAATAACGAGAAGCGTACACGTAAGAAATACGATACATAGTATGATGCGTGTATGGTTAATTGTTTTTTTTTTTCAAATACATATACGTATACAATTCGATGTGTATTATATTTATGTTGACATTTGGAGTAAAATATATACCGTACGAACTTCTCTACGAAGTCCAATCTGTATTTACGTACAGACCCTCAAATACTTACCTTCATCATTTCTTTTATAAACTTTTTGATAATTATTACCATTATTTTATTGCATGCAATTTTGCTTCAGCTGATCACTCCTATTTGCTGTGGATATCACACACATGATGATTTTAATTTTTGAACATTTATTTTATTTTCAGGTTGCTTATTTTTCTCTACCTATTTCTCCGCATAACTTTTGCTTATAAAATGTATTTTCAATATATATATTTGTGTTATAATATTAACGGGTATAATTATTATTATATAAACAAATATTCAATCGTTGTAAAATAACGCAACACCTTTTATATCAATTTTAATGTTTTTTTTCCTATTTTCATTCGAGCAAAATGTACGGATTCTATATGAAAAAGGAAACACATAATTGCGATAAATTAAAAAATATTAATTTTATTCGATTGGCAATTGTTTTCATCAATTATAGCCGACGAATCAATGAAACAGTTACTGAATATTTTACTCTGCAATCGATTCGATTCGAGACGTTTCGTGCGAGACTAAAACAAATCCCGACGTTGTTGGTTATTGTTAAAATTTTTTGTAAAATCAATCAGTGGGTTGTTTTCATTTTGACGAATATGACGCGAGACTGTTTTTAAGAGTTAACAAATCTTTAAAATTACAATGCCGATGAAAATACGACATCGATACTAATAAGCATTAGTATACGATGAGTGTAAGTGTTGTAATTTTCAGTAGACGATTTATGTCGATTAAATCCGTGAATCGATTCGCAATAATAAGTTGTACCACCAAATCATAGAGAGTCGTACGTTTTGCGAAGTGTCTTTTATATAATTTCATTTTATCTGCTTAGTTAGCTTTCAGAACAAATGCTCTTCTTTCTCTTTTTAACTATAACGGTTGATCATTGTTTTTTTTCTATTCATTTTTATAGTTTTATCAACAAAAAAAATCCTACAAGAGTGCTCTACATTACATGAACATGGTGTTTACTGGCATGTTTACCATTGAGTGCGTGCTCAAAATTTTGGCGTTCGGAGTCAGGGTAAGAGAAACACGTCCTCCAGTAGAGTAATACTTATTTCAATATAGTATGATATGGGACATATGTTATTGATCGACAATACATATTTCGACGTATAACATATACATAATATCATCGTATTTATCATCGATAATATATTAAATTATTATGTTACTATTTTTACAATTTTTTTTTTATATTCTTTTTTTTTTACGTTTAATGAAATGCATTTTTAAAAAAAAGCAATAATAATTATAATAACCTATACGATAATCACGCGCTTTCCATTGAATTATTTTTTCCAAAAATATCACTTATAAATCCCCACCTCTCCGAAACACTATTTACGAGTTAATAGAAAACAAATCAATAATTTCACCCTCACAATATTATACATATAATATGCCATGTAGGTACACCGTTAAGATATTATCCATGTACAACGTAAGGTAAGTGAAATTTTCGATTACATTTTGTATAAATCTATAATTTACCTAGTGATAAAATAATAAAAGGTGAGCTTCATCGACACATATTATCTATAATAGTAGGCTATATTTTACAGACTTTTTTTTTAAAAAACTTTATGGTTTACTTTGCATGGTTTTTTCGGGTGTACGTGTGTATGTGTGTGTGTGTGTGTGGGTGTGTATTTCTGTATACTATTGTGTGCACTTAAAACCTTTACGTCCGCTTGTGTCTTGCGTTTTATGAATATTATATTATATTCTTTAGCATGCGACGACTTATCAACCTTTTTATCCGACTAGTATTTAAATTTGGGGAATCGATAGGGTGATACACACGTGTATATACCATATACATATATATGTAATAGATATCACTTTGTTGTGCAAATATGTATGATATGGTACACGACACACGGTGCGAAAAAAAAATGATTTATGTACCGTGTCACGACGTTTTATATAATATCCGGTTTTCTATGGAGTCTGCAGTAATTATTGTATATTAGCAAATTTTCTAACAGAATATCACAGTATAATATGTATATATAGTAAACATATATTATACAATTATTGTTGTAACCTTCGCGTACACGTGTCACACAGTAAATAGTACACATCGATTAGAGTCGTTAGATTGGTATTTTCGAATTTCGTCTTTGAACCTCCTTCCCGTTACGCTAATGGTAAATTAATAATAATATTATAATCAAATAAGCAGTAACTCGTGCTTATGATTCATTCTGATTTAATGGTCATGGATTTCATGATAATTTCCTCAAGTCTAAAGGCGAAAATCGGATGATATCAAATTGTACAAATTAGATTTGGTTTTTTTTTATACAGTACCAGAATTTCATTATTAGTTACTATATTATTATTGGTATTATTATTATCATCATTACTATTATTATTATTATTATTATTACTGTAACCGGTCATTAAAATTAGTTGCCTGTGTAATTAAAACATTGCTTTTTATTTGGTTGTTTATTCCGTGGCTGTGCAGCACCATCGCGAATCGTATCTACTTAACAATGTTCTGCTGAACCTCAATCATTTATTGACGCTGCTATTCCTGGTAGAATGTATCTTAAAACTCATCGCGTTCGGATGCAAGGTAACAAATGAATACACTATTATCAATACATAATTACGTAATATAATGTGTAAATGAATATAAAAAATGTAATAGTTTGATTTACTTAATACGATCGTTAACTTTGTCGAACGACCTTCCGCAGTAATTATTTATGGATATATATATTTCCAATGGAAAGCATGCGTGCATTAAGAATAAATTATCGTAAAATACATATAATTAAAAGAATTTGAACGATTCGTATTGCCATACTTGTTATTATAGTTATTATTGTAATCATACGATCGTATGAATCGTAAAGCGTTACGATATAAACATAAAACATGATCTCTAACTTAATAACGATGTTTTTTGCTTAACAAAATGGTTTTCAGAATTTTTTTAAAGATCCATGGAATATTTTCGACTTTATCACGGTTATCGGAAGTATTGTGGACGCTCTGGTCATCGAATTTGGGGTAAGTTATTTTTTAAGTAAAACATTTATATGCATACAAACATACACACAAACATACATTCACGCATACACTCACACAAACACACATCTACACGTACACTCACATACATACACATGCATTTACGAACACAAAACTAACTTGGTTCCATACATTGATTATGTATAGCAGCTAATCTCCTTAAACTATTTCACGTATACACAGATGTGAGTTCTGGATGCAAGTGTGTTCGTCTACCGTAATGTCTATCCCTGTGCAATCAACAGCCTTCCCTGGCTATAATAATAGTATTGTAATCTATCGTTACGTTTAGAACCCGAACCCGCGCTGCTTCTTCGTCACTTTCATAGAGAGATCTTCGTGCGTACAATTGTGCAAATACCGCTAATATTATTGTCCCGTATGTACCTTCCGCGTGCCTGCACGCGCCGCATAAACTTTTCCCGTGATATCATCACATCGCTATGTAAACGATCCGACATCGTATCGTCCAATCCTAGTACAGAGTGTGTTCCCGTCGGTGCATAATCATTATTATAGTGTATTATTATTATTATCATTATTCCGACCGTCCGTCCATGCTGTGTGTGCTGTGACAGTAGACCTAGCTTTCGATTGTAGTACACGCAACTTTGTACCTGTACTTGACGAGTATGCTTTTGAAAAATGTGTCCGAATCGCTATTGTCCAACGATATCCCGACGAAAGATGTACGCGATTCTTGTGTTACCGCGAAACGTAAATACCCAATAGTCGTGCCTATACATAGAAACAGATGCGCCAGAGATTGTTAGTTTCGAATTCAAACGATTTTGCCCCTTGGGGAGATTTGGGGGAATAAAATATGTTCACGTAACAATATAACGGTATTGTAACCGAAAATCGTGACCCTGGTGTACAAGAACACGTAAAACGGACGTTACTCATCCGTGGCACATAAACATATAATACATCTATAGGGAACGGCATGGTGTTTTGTCGGAAATTTCGCACAATGAACGAACCGTATACGTACATATCAGGCAGAAATGTGTAACATGTTTGCTCTTGTATAGGGACGCCTCGTATATGTGTACCGAACTGTGTTCGAGAAAGATTTAGTCCAAAAAGAACCAAAACTGCTGTTCGGAGAAGTTGTGGAGGTAAATTATATATTTAAAACATCAGGAGTACGCCAATTTGTTGCATCCGACGTAGACCGCACTTGTATACTGTTGAAGAATGACTTTTGTAAATTTTCTTTTTTTTTTTTTTTTTGGTCTTTTGGACATGGATTTTTATTTTTATTTTATTTTTCAATCACAACCACGCATATATATATATATATATATATATATATACATGTATATAGATCGAAGAAAATGAATAAATAAATATATATTTATATACATTATATGCATGTATAAGAAATACGCACTTGCTCATACATGTATACATGTATATGTTTATATATTTATTTATTATATGTGTAAAATATACGTTATACAATGATACTGTTAAAACGTATTCGTCATCGACAGCGAACCGATATTAATAATAAAGTTAAAAATTTTCATTTGTGCAAACCAATACTATGTGAAAATATTAATGGTGTTTGTAGTGAAAACTAGAAATAATATTCGATTTACATTTTTTCCATGGGCTTAAGTTAACGATTATCTTAATCGCTTTTCGGATCAACTACATCATTGTATTATATAATACTATCTGTCGACCGATTCCGAGTTATATCGTACCACAACGATATTATTCCAACACCAGTATTTTATTTTCAATTCGATTCTTATCGTTATTTACTTTTTTGTTTTTAATTTTCTTATTTCAAAACGAATGTAACTACGTCGATAACTTTCAATACACGGTCCCAATTAAAAATAATAGTCCACAGAGGGTTACTCGGATTTTTGGTGTAGGTACAATAATATTATAAATAACATGTACGTTGATATCGTGAATTTGAACTAAACAAAGTGTAAGTGCATTAACCGTTGTAGTATACGAAATACATAATGTTTGTTAGATTCCGTTGAACAATAGTAATTAATATACGTTTACAATGCAAGTAGTGAGTTGGTTTATCTTTACATATTATTGCAACATAATTGAGACGTATTATAATTCTGCGATCGGTATTATATGTTCTGATGCATCGTATAGTGTATTGTATCATTACTATTGCAGTTTAGGTGTCCGGAGCATAGAATAATTTTTAATCGTAACCGTAGAAAAAGTATACATATAGAAAACATACTGATAAATAGCATATTATTCATTATTATTGTTATTATTATTATTTTTATTATTTTTTTTATATATTATCAGTGTCGTCATAGTCGATTAGTGTGGTATTAATCGAAACCAATGTTATAGCAATAATAACAGTAGTTACTAACATTTATTTTTCGTAGAAATTTTATTTTTATTTTTTTCGTAGTGAAGTACATTGGGTATTATAACGTGGTGTACGTGTTGACCTTGGTTATTTTTTTCGTCATAAGCCTCGCATTTCATTACACATTATATGGATATTCATCACTTCAATATACAATATCATCGTCATCCTTTATCTCGGAATAATATGTATTGGTGTAAAAATAATATAATTTATGTTCAATAAATGTTTTGTTGTTTTTTTCGACCGTGCCTAAGTTAAACTTAACTTCATGTTTGATTGTTATCATTTTAAATCTCCGTACGGATTTTAGAATGATTTCTCGAATTTCGTCAAGAAACTAACGCGTAGGTAAAGAAATCAACTCGAGACAGTTGGTTAAAAAAATTAACAATCACGCACATCAGTACTGAAATGTGTCGTATTTTATTTACATATGACGCATACACAAACCTCAGAGGTTGTAACAATAAATAGATTAGGGCTCGGATGTTTATGCTCTTAAAATCACTAAAACAAATATGCATTTATACACTAATAAATTACCAAATATGCAATAAAAATCGTAAAAAATTCATGTTCAACTAAAAAGAAAACAACCAATATACACATAAACAACATTTATTTTAATATTTATTTATTATTTTATAAGTTTCAATTAATTTTTGAATAAAAAATAAGTAACTTGTTTATTAACAATAAGTAAATGAAGCGTTATTGGCCAAGCGTCCACAAAAGTAACGTAACATGTAACGTGGCAAGTGACGTGCATCTAACATGCGATTTAGTATCGAAACAATGTAACCAATAGATTTAATGCCAAATAAACTGATACGACAGTGATATGACTAGTGGCATATTACATCGGCGTCATTCAAATACAACATGTTCCATTTTATGCCACGTGCTATATTGTTCTAATGACAAGCGCTTAGAAATTATTTTAATTTGTTCATAATCTTCATTTTAAAAGTTTGAAAGTATATTTTTTTTAAAAAATATTATAGATGATTTAAATATTAAATTTTTGTTAGTATAATTGAAGCGAATCCATGTGCTTATAACCATAGTATTTCGAACTACAGCAACAGAAACGTAAACTACACTTGGAAAAATATTTTATGAATAATAATGCATATTAATTATAATTCCACTTGGTAGACATTTTGTACATAAATATTATTTTGATCAATAATTTCATTCTATAAAACGATTTAAATGTCTTTGAATAGACATGCGATTTTTTGAATACATCAAAAAGACAACGTTTGCTATTTAGATTATTTTTTCAATATGGATGAATCCAATAGAGTCATTTTTTATTTTTTGCGTTATTAACTACAATTCAATTCACTAATGAAATACAATTTTCGTCGTCCGATGGAGTAGAAGACATATTGACTTCCAGCGCTACTAGTTACGAGATACATAGGTAGGCGTTGTGTCACACCATACGTCATTTTGTTGTTACGCGTTTGCTATATCACTTGCGTCACGATACTTTAGTAGGCGCTCGGTCTTATTACTATACTGTGATTTTTTTTTAATTCCGCCTGTTGTCCGAAAGTAGACTTTTATGTCATGGAAACTTTTTATCTGCATCTGCTGACGTTATTGGAGCATATTTGAAAAATAAAAATAAACATTGTGAAATGGATTGTTTAGTTGGTCTAAATAGTTCGTTGGTTTTAATTGTTTTTTAAAAAAAGTTCAAAATAATACCAAAATGCAAATGCATTAAATGATTAATAATAATTTGTAATACATTTTGTCAAAATAATAAATTAATAAACATGCATTTGTAATAAAAAACCATAAGCAAAAATAGTTTTGTTCAGTAAAACATAAGCCAAATTATTAACGAAGAATAATAGGTGTTGGCGTTAAATTGGATACATATAAAATAGTATGCGATTTCATAAACATCCATGCCTTACGATAATATTATACACATAGATTAGACGAGGAGTAATGGAATGATCAAATAATATAACAAGTAAAATAATATTTTGCTACCACTTTAATCGATGATGATTTTTTTTTTTTTTCTCATATACACCAGTGCTTCTTAAGCTGGAGGGCTTAATTATTGTTCTTCAACTTTTTTCTTTAGACCTTAATTTGTTTGTGTTTATACTTGTTTAAAGTTTCATAGTAATATAAAGTTTTTTAAAGGTAATAATACATGCAATTTTAGTACATACATAATTAAGAAAAAATAATTAATGATCTTGATTAAGGGGCCCCCACGATCAAAAGTTTGAGAAGCGTTGATATACTCAAACGAGTATGTAAAGCGATAATTTATTACACAGTGTATATCATACATATATGATACACATAGTATTACATACGCTAAAATGTTTAATTATTTATATCACATCCTTAAACGTTATAAACAGCTATAGAGACTAAAAATTGTAATTAGATACTTAATCACGACCTTTTTTCTGTTGATAATTTGATTACGTAGAGAAGAGTACGTTTAGCAAGCATTTTATGGTCCGTACGAATAAATATAATTTGATATACATATAATTACTTTTAGATGAAAACCTGATTAGCAAAAACCCGAGTATCCGGAATGTGAGCGAATATATATTATTATTACTTACTATTTGGTTTTGGTTTAACATTTCTCTTTTATCATTCCCTCCCTCCTTCATTAATGTTTTGCGTTGTTCAATGATCACATACGGTTTTATATTTATTCATCACTTCCCCGACTCATGTGCATAATATACATATTATATGACATATTACAGTATTTGTTGGAAAATATTATGTGTGTACATTGTAAATGTAGAATAGTTATTTGACATCACCGTTTTCGATACGTATAAATGTATGAGCTATTTCACTGGTATTAAGTATACTTTTGGCAATCCGGACGGTGCGGAAAGGTTCCAACGCAGCATCAATGTCTGCATTTCGAGCTCGTAAGTAAGTTGCGTGGCATTTGGAGCAGTGATGGGCGATTTTAATCGATATATTTATACGCATAATCGCTTTTGTGAATCGATCTCCATGATCTGATATTTTAAAAGATCGATTTATTTTTATGAAGATCAGTTTGAATCGTTAATCCGATTTTTTACGTGAATCTAATCATTAAAACGATATTTCATACGAATTCGTTCATCAATAATAATTATTGTTGATCCTATTTCCAATGTTTTCACAGTACAGACAATACCGTTTGTTTTCATTACTAACTTTTCATTCTAATTTAAATCGATTCACTTTCAAGAATCACACATAACTAAAAATTACTACACGTTTCATATTTTCATCTATTTTTCATCTAGATCAAAAGTATATCTCCAAAGAGTGTTGTCTATTGATTAAAAGAAAAATCGCATATGTATACAGTGAATCAACCTTTTGCCATTGTTAATATTTTTTTTGGATCGACCTTTAATTCTGATTTATAAGATCGAATCACTTTCAAGATTATCACATCACCAGTTTGGTAGGGGGGCATTATAATACAAGGTACGGTGTTTCCTTCTCTGTTCAACGACCGATGCGCGAGGCGTCGACGTTAAACAGTATTTTTGTTAGACATCACGCCCTATGTTTTGCACGTGACTGACCATGCGAACCGAGTGTAACGACTAATCGAAAATGATGACCGAGATCGCTGCGAAGTTCCGCCGCGTCCGTCCGCGTGTATTTAATGTAAATATTATTACTATTATTATTATTATTATTATTATTATTATTATTATTATTATTATTATTAATTATTATTATTATTTATATTATTATGATTATTATTATTATTATTATTATTATTATTATGTGTTATGTAAACATTACCGATCGCAAACGACTTACGGATTCGATCCAATGGACGGTGTATGACGTCATACGTCGTTTAATGTTACTAATATTATTATTATAGACGCCACCCGCAAGCTTGCGCAAATCATATAGAATAATCATGATAATTGTATAACTTGAAATTAAAAACATACACATACTGCTGTTGACGCTATTAACATTTTTATGTATACGGTGTGATTTTTTTTCCGAGCGTTTAATCCGCCGATTATTGCATTTCCGAACAAATCGATCCCACCAAATTTCCAACCAAACGCGTAACACTAAGTCAACATTAGTTCACCGACGGATTAAACAGATGATCAAACTGTGATTTCTATAATATTTGTTCTCATTTTTGTTTTATTTTTCATTTCTTTCGGACGAAAACGGAACGTCTGGGCAAGCCGATATTTTTTATCGAGTTATTAAAATTCCGTCGTCTTAACTTCGAAAATTATAATATAATAACAATCAATCAAATATGATCATTATTAAAATATCGTGACGTTATTAAAGGTAGATTCTTCTTCTATTTCGAAACACAACATTAAAAATAAGCAGTAAAAAATCACCTCGTATACTAAAAATTTTCCTTATTTTTATTTTTGTTGTTATAAATAATATAATTTATAATTATACCGTCATCGCCGCCGCTGCTAAATTATTTTGTTATGATATATCGCCGCCACTGCCTTTTCGATGCTGTTGCTTATTGTGAATTTTTATGAAAACGTCATGATCTCATACATAGACGCAACTAAAACTTTTTGAACTAGAACATTTTGGGGAGAGGCTATAAGGTATCGAGATAACATAGACCTACAGGGACTACGTCTCCATACCACAACTTTTAATTTACATATGAACAAAATTCGCAACTACTCACTGCTGTAAGTTCAGTTCAAATTTAAAAAAAAATATGAAATAGCCCCAATTTGTGAATCAAATTTTGGTTTTGAATATTCCTACGTAAATAGAAAACCATAATACACCAAATAACAATAGTTATCAAACTTAATAATTATTTCGCGTATTGAGATTATATACATAGATGATTTTACCTCAGTCTTATACACAATATTCTGTGATTCATTACTTTTAATTCGGAAGGACTACGAAAATATTTAGGTGGGAAATATCTCTCTCCTCTAAGCCCCCCTGCCCTAGTTGCGCCTATGATCTCATATAACTAATTGACCTACGATCATCATAATGTATAGTAGTCGCGTGCAATCTGCCATCATGCTCGCGTATATTGTGTTTTCATTGTATGTCTTACGGTACATCTAATAATTGCAGTGCTACCATCAGTACAACAGAAATCGCTAACTGAAATCCATTTACCATACGGTTCCATTCATCCAGCAAACGTACCGTGTTACTTGTTCCGATTGATTTTTAACTCCACGAAATGTGCGTATCATGCGAGCCCTAATCGATCTCACTATGTTGTCGTATAAACAATTCGTACGTTTTCATTCGGAATCTCGCGAATAACGCTCTCCCATCATCATAGCTGATTATTTCACTATAACGATACCAGTTATCGACGACTGTTTCATTCTAATTTTAATTATTATTCGGTGATCGAGTGATTTTAAAAACAATTGCCAGTTAAAAAAACTATTGAATTTCGTATCCCTAATACCAACGCCAAACGCATTGAAAATTCCATTGAACGCGTGATGGATATTTTAAATTTACGACACTCGTCACTTCGTCCTTAACCGTTTCCCGAACGTAGCTAAAAACTATTGCTGACCATTCGCGGTCTCGATGCCAATCGTTTCTGACGGTAGGCATATCGGCAACACGGATACTATCTCGACATTTCACATTCCCTTCCTCCACCCGTAACGATACGTGCGAGTGTCGAACCGTACAGGGAATCAACCCACAACATCATCCTTGACGCGCGGTCCACCGGCCCGTGGTGTTCGCCGTTTATAACAAATCACATAATTTAGCGATTTTTCTTGTACTTGCGTAAACGCATTTATATTTGTATGCCATTTACTCCCCGATCTTTTTACACGACTTACCGTTAGTAAGAAAACAACGATAAATAAACAGAAATATATCAACAAAAAAAAACCGTACGATTTACACAGAGCAGAAAACGCCGGCCAATTATCATATTACGTAGCAATGATTGCAGCGTACGCGTTTTTCATAAACTTCGATGGATTAATGGAATTAAGTAAGTGGGCACGGGGCGTATCGCGAAGACGTAGCTGACGGAGTCGTCCGCGTCTCGCAATCTCCGCGGTACGCCCCGCGCGCGCAACGCGTAACTAATGAACAGTTTTTACGGTACCGGTGTGGGTGGAACTACACCGTTCGTCTGCGCACGAGAATCCATGCTTTGCGTGACGCGCGCGCGCTATTCTATTCGTCGCGGTCATTTCCGTTATTATTATTTCATTCGAATATTTTTTTTATTTTATATTTTTTTTTCTTCCCATATCGTCTACGTGTTGTAAACGTGACTTTGTTGTTGCAGGAAAATTTCATAAACGTCGGGTTCCTCCGTCTGTTCCGAGCCGCAAGACTGATAAAACTGCTGCGACAAGGGTACACGATACGAATATTGCTTTGGACATTCGTCCAGTCGTTCAAAGTGAGTATACGCGCGTGTTCGAACACTCGTGCTTGCACGTCACACGAATCCGACTGATCTCGGCGGTGCTCTCTCGCCATCTTTTCCAGGCTCTGCCCTACGTCTGCCTGCTGATCGGCATGTTGTTCTTCATCTACGCCATCATCGGCATGCAGATCTTCGGCAACATTCAGCTGAACCCCGACACGGACATCAACAGGCATAATAATTTCCAGACGTTCGTCCAGGGCCTGATGCTGTTGTTTCGGTAACGTTTGTCGAACCGTTTATCCCTCTCCCGCCCCCCGTCCGCCTACCGACAGTGTTGTTCGTTGTTGGCGTTTTGGTTTTGAAACCGTCGGGATGCGAGCCGCGCACGCGATCTGATCGCTGGCCGTCGAACGGTTTTTGCGTTTTCAAAACGTTTCAATGACCGTTGGCAAAACGACGTACGAGACACTTGCCCCCTCCCCTCCCCGGGTTTCACGCGGGTCGCGTTTACCCCGTGATGGAACGACAACAACTACAATAACAACAACAACAATAAACATCTAAACATTGACGTTGTAACGTTTCAGATGCGCCACGGGCGAAGCGTGGCCGTCGATCATGTTATCGTGTATTCACGGCAAATCTTGCGAGGCCGGAGCGAAGAAGCCGGGACTGGAATGTGGTTCGAACATGGCCTACATGTATTTCGTGTCGTTCATTTTCTTCTGTTCGTTTTTGGTAAGTCTCGGAGTGTGATTCTAATATATTTTATTTTATTTTTTCCGTAATGTTTATTTCGACACGAACGAACGAGGAATGAATAAATCGATAAAGTCGATCGAGTGGCAAGGGTGACGGTAAAAAAATTCGAAAGCTTACGTGCACCGTCATTTTGTAATATCTATAATTATCGACACCGTATATTTTTCTCGCCTTCGCTACATCTCGAATTTAGTTAACATTTACGGATTGAAAAACGCGGAATTCCTGAATCGAGTCGAGTCGAACTCTTAGACTGTCGATTATATTTAAATACGCGATTTATCGTTTGATGTAATCATAACATTGTTATTTACCTGAATCGATTTAAATCAATTCAAAATATCGCCCATCACTACCGATATGTAGACCTCGTAACCAATATATAAAAAAAAAAATGACTATCGAAAAACACTGAAGTTCTTATCTTTCAGTTCATACGAAGTCAGACCGTTAAGGCTGTCGTGGCCGTAACATTTACGATACTTGCCGTTAATCGTTTTGTCTCGTTACAGATGTTGAACTTGTTCGTGGCCGTCATCATGGACAACTTTGATTACTTGACCAGAGATTCGTCGATATTGGGCGCTCATCATTTAGACGAATTCGTCCGGATTTGGGCGGAGTACGATCCGAACGCCACGTAAGTATTAAAAAAAAAACCATACTCAAACGAGCGCAGTACACACACTTTATAAATATATTAGAAAAAGTATTGTTTAATAAATAAATAATTTCTTATAATAAATGTAATTGTATGAGGACATTTTTTCTTATTTTCTGTACCGGATGGCAATTTTTTAAATAGAAACCTGTTGTAAACGTTTACACATACTAAACAATACTCCAGACAAGAACTTTTGTCGGTATTTTAAGATAGATTTAATGACACTTTATTATTATTTTAAGAACAATATAAATGAAAAAAAATTTTAGTTTTATATTTTTATATGTTATCAATTATGTGCGATATGAAAAAACATAGACTTATATAATTATGTTCACGCACAGGGGGAAGATACACTACACGGAAATGTACGATATGCTCAAGAACATCGATCCGCCATTGGGTTTCGGCAACAAGTGTCCCAACCGTTTGGCGTATAAAAAGCTCATCCGGATGAACATGCCGGTTGATCAGGACGGCAAAGTGCAATTCACCACCACGTTGTTTGCCCTCATCCGGGAAAATCTCAGTATCAAAATGCGATGCGGTACGTATAGGCAGCAATTGTTTTATTAAGTAGTGGCTAAAAATATAAACATATTATATAAGAGAACGCAACCCAACCAAAACCTAGGTACACATTTCGGAAATCTCGGTACCTGAACCATGTATCATGTTCCGTGATATCAACGTGATTAGGCTAGAATTAAATAAACGCTTGTTCCATCGGTGCCCCTAACTACGATACTACGACGCTCTCTTATTCGATGATTTGAATTTCTGAAAACGATCGGGAGAGTTGCGAAAATCGCAATCCTTGTATTAATTTCCCTTAAGCTTTTGCCCTCCCCCCTTCAAAATCCTCGAAGGTTGTCAGCGGAACGAACACATTGAGTTGTAATATTACACTAATGTACGTTGCCATGGCTGCACACTAGTTGCGTCCCTAAGATATCTACAAAAGATACCTAATCCGAATTGTGGATCGTAACATAGGGTTATTATTGTTCGAGTTGCTGCCCGATTTGTCATATCTATCATAACCACGTAATGTTGTCGTTCCCCGTTCTATTATGACGACAACTAACCACTCGTAAAGCATTCAATTCAATCAGATACAAACCCACCTGTAGTACTAGTACTACAGATGGTCCTAAGTTCGTACACAAGTGGGAAAGAAAACGAAGCTAAGAATACGATTATTGTTGCGTAAAATGAAAAATAAAAAAATCGTTGAGTTAACAAGCATTCGGGCCGCGATTCGGAAGAAATTTTTGCCGCGGAACGCATCTGGCTAACCACCATCAGTTTCCGTCGCCGTCGGTGGCCGGCACATCGGCGGCGGTGAACCACTGTAGCAAATAGTTTGTTACCTACTGCCGTTTAATGATGTTCGTTTGTTGTTTTGCCCGCGTGTCATCCGCAGCCGAAGAAATGGACCAGGCGGACGAGGAGCTGAGGGAGACCATCAGGCACATATGGCCGTTGCAAGCCCGAAAGATATTGGACCTGCTCATCCCGAAAAGTGACTGTGGGTTTTCTATACGTTATTACTGTAATCTGTACTCGCGTCAGACCGACTTTATTAATCTCACTGTTTCCACCGGCACAGGTTTGAACTCCGGAAAACTGACGGTGGGCAAAATATACGCGGGTCTGTTGATACTGGAGAGCTGGAAGTCCACGAGATTCGGTCAAGTCGAATCGGCCAATCCGCAGGTAATATACATTCGCATTCATGAACCGGTTTTTGGTATACGCGTCTCCGTGATAATTTGAAAAAAAAAAAATCGCGAAAAAAAAAATAACCACACTCGTAATATTTTGAAAGAGGATTGCTATCATAAAAATGATAATATTAAAAATAAATAAATAAATAAATATGTATTATTTACCAACGACGAGGATAATAATAATTAAGCTGTATGACTAAACACTAAGCGTTTGCGCCTGTGGAAAAAAATTATCGTAAAAATGTTTCAACGTTAACCGTTAACAAAAACAAAACGCGTACATTATGTAATACGTTTAAGTCGGTTGCGTTTATTTATTATTTGAGTGCTATTATTATCCCTAAACTATTTTTTATTTATTATTTTTTATTTAATTTTTTTATTTTACGAATTGTCATATTATTTGTGCTGTGAACTTATATATCGATGCGTGTTTATTTTCCTTGGACCCGTTACAATGTTTTACATTGATGTGTTTTGGTAAAACAATTATTATTGGTTGGTGTACAGCGCATGCACAATTTAATTTCGGATTGTTTTTGTTCTGTTGGTTTTATTTTTCGTTTTGTTATAATTTATTACTTGGTACAAAAATCAATGTTGTGTGAGCGAATTTTTGTTTTTGTTTTTTTTTTCGCATTATTGATCGTTTACAAGGTACGAGAATTCAAAAAGATTTACAAATAAATACAAATAAAAACAAAAAAAAAAAATCCACCACAAAATTATTTTCGTACTTTGGGTATGTTACGAGGACACAGAATTATGTTTTGTAAAAGCTAAAATATTGAGCTTGTGAACACAAAAAAAAACACGTTTTGCTTTTACACGTTCACACTTGTTTGATATTATTTTTATTTAAGTTATTGTTTTTTTTTTTTTTTTTTTTTTTTTTGTGTTGTAAAGTCCATAAGTTTTCTAAAAAAAAAAAATTTGATAAATAATAAATTCTGTGGAATATATAATAAATAAAATCATACGGTTATTATATAAGCGTAACATAACATTAAAGTTTTAATCGAAAATTTAACACAAATAAAAGTGTTGTTGGTTTTATCGTTTTTATTTTTGTTTTATAATTATTATTATTATTATTATTATTATTATTATTATTTTATAGCTTTAAAAATAATATAATATATAATACAGTTTTTTTAGTAGATAGGTGATTATAGTCAGTGAAGTAGGTATATAATGTCATTGTTTAGTGTAGTATATGCACAAAATAATAATTTGTCAATGTGTGGAGAATATTGAAGGTTAGGTGGAATTTTTTAGGCATTATAAAAACCGTGGATCACCGTTGATGTTTTTAGGCTTAGAATAATTGTAGAACACATAATATTTTATTAGAGCATGGAAAAAAGGGTGAACGAAACTACCTAGTAAATGGAAATTGAGAACAGTCGACATAGAGACAGTTTATATTTATGTGTTTGCTTTCAGGACATTGCAGAACATAGTTCCCCAGAGCCGGTAGTATTTATTTGAGTTTATTCAATTATTTTTTATATATAAATGTATTATTATTATTATTTTTAATCATTAGTTTCGTATTATATTTCTTAATTATTGTTTTGTTTATTAATTTATCATTTATTTGTTTTTTTTTATTTTGTATTTAATATTAATATTATAATTCGTTTTCAATTCCATTTGTACAGTTTCTCGTTTCATTGTTATTACTAATACACTCCTAATCACAACAAGAATATTATTACGTAGGCACCGAGGTGAAACGTTGAAAATTTTAAAAAAAAAAAAAATCAAGGAGTAACTTTTACCGTTAATCAGTAGCACAATTAAAACCAATACCGAAAACTTCGCATTTTAATGGTTTCTATATCATAAAAACTGGATTTTCTTAACTATTTTAGAATACGAGTAAAATAACATTAAGCAAAGTTTGCTGATCGCTCAACGTTTTATCTGCGTGTTTTGATAATAATATTTAAATATACATTTATATTCATATATTACTTTTTCACAGTCATTATCATTCATTCTTCTAGTTAAATCACGATTTATATAGCAACATTTTATTTCTTATTTTCATTTCCTATTCTATTATTTATTTAGTTTTATTTATTTTAATTTTAATTTTTTTTTTTTATTTACTTTTTTTTTATATTGTTTGTTAAATTTTATTACAATTTGGTTTACAAGTCCTTGTTCTATTTATAAGCACTATATAAAAACCCAGAGTTACCTACAACATATTATTATACATACCACCCTTATTTCAATATTCATATATATGTATTATATATTCATACATAATATATAATATATGTATATTTATATATTTTACCTAACTATATATATATATATATAAATATATATTATAGACTATAGGTAACGTACGAGTATACATATAAACATTTTGTTCGTCTATTAGACCACAGTTCAGCTGGCTATATTAGTTTCTTTACATAGCGCTAAACATTTATATATAAATATATATATATATATATATATACTATTATTGTATTTAATTTTTTATTATTATTTTTGTACCACTTTTAAATAATAGATTAATTTTAATTGATTATAACGGACATATTTAATAAGTAAGGGTCTTTCAAACAGATCAAATTTTTAGTCAATTACATAGACTTATAATAATATATATATACATATTTATATATAATTATAATATATTTACTTTCTCGGTATAACATATTATATGTCTGTTAGCATAGCATACTTCATCGTAATATGTCTTAACAATATCGCATAATTTTTTACATTATATGTTTATTTTATTACACTTACAATAATTATTAATATTACAATTACTATTATTATTATTATTATTATTATTATTATTATTATTATATTAGCCGACGTAGTTATGTATGCCTAGATGGATTGCTGTGTTTTTTGCGTACCCGCATTCCTAGATTAATATTCTAACAGTACTTTAGCTGCACGAGTTTTATTACATATTTTATTATTGTATTACACTATATAATTACGGTAAATTTCATGTGTATGCGTAGTTAGAATATATTTATTAGAATGCAATTATTTGTTATTTATATTTATTTTTCCTTTTATTTAAATAACAACAATATAAAAAAAAAAACCTAAGATAATTAATATCGTACGATAAAAAAAAAAAAGAAAGAAAGAAAGAAAAAAACAATAAATCGTGAAATTTGAAAATAAAAAGTAAAATAAATTATTATTATTATTATTTTAAGCTTATAACACCCGCTTGACGACAAAGCTTCATATACAATACATTATCTTCGTATGAAACAATTATACATACAAAGCTTCTTTTTTTTTAGGGAGATGTGGTGGTGGTTAGGCTATAAAAAATTATAGTTGCACACTGTTGCACTCCTAACAAGCTACTATGTAATTTTTCGCTAATTTTTTTATCGTTTTTTTTCCATTTCTAGTTAACTATTTTATCTTTGTACTACCTTTTTTCTATAAAACATTATTGTGTAAAAATTTCAAACAGCACTCATCGTTCTTCACGTGCCTCATGGAAGCCGCTGGTGCAACCAATTGGAACGCAGAACGAGGGCAAGACGAAGACGAAAACAGCTGTTTGTTGACCAGAAACAACTCCAGGAGCAGGTAATTGAAAATAGTGTGTTAATGCGTGTGAAGTAAAAAGACTGCGGTGTATGAAAATTTAGTACATTCCGTGCCAAAAAATAAAATAAAATTGTTTTTTTTTTTTTTTTTGGTTAAAAAGAACTATGCGCATGATCATGTTACATTCATGCCATTATAATATAGCAACAACAAATACATTTTTATTTTCGTAAAATTGTTTTTTAACAATTTGAGATGCGGTAAACGGAATGTTTAATGTTTTCATACAGCGTATACTCACAACACCGAACTTCGGTGACGTTTTCAACATGACAATGTGTACGTAATACTAGTGTTGGTTGTTATTTGTTTCAGGTCTAAAAAGGTGATGACCGTTTGACCAAGTAATATTTACTCATGAATACGTCAACCTAAACCCCCAGAGAGTTTACCCCATCCCATTTTATACTTTAACACCAAAGTAAAAATTTAAAAACACATAACGCCGACACTCGTAAATTATTTTAATAATTAACAACAGCGTTGGCATATTATTATTATAATTATTATTGTTACTATTATAATTATAATAATTACTATTATTATAATTTTTATTATCCGTCCATACGTATAATAAATAACGCCATTATACGTACCACAATATAAATTAAGAAAAATATAGTTAAAAAAAAAGTGATGCATTCTAGTCTAACGAATATATATGAAACTAAATAAAAAACAACATATTATAATAATATGGAAAAAGTCAAGTGATAGCGTAATAATTAAATATACATGAAGTCCTTAATGCTAAAACTGTTTTAATTGTGTCAAGTGACTACAATCTGTGTATAAAACGGTTCTGTGTTTGTGTATTTTCAGCGATATATAACGCAATCCAAACGTTTGAGAAGGAGGCGTGGCGATATTTTAGAAAAGGTATATTTTGATGGTTTGAGATTTTATGAACTCCCCCGGAGAAATAGATACGTTGTGTTTTTTACTCGTTGGTTGTTTTATATATTATATATACCTACATATAATATATACATTATACGTTGTTATATTTTGCATTTCATTTACGTAGAACTCTTGAATTTCGACTTATTTTTGCGGAAACCATCACGGGTTTCGATTAAATACATACATAATATTATACATATAAATATATACTTAGACCTTTTTTGTGTGGTTGCATAGACTCTAGTCACTTGATGGAACTCTCTTTATCTCTCTTAAGTATAATAAATTTATAAAGTATAGTATATATATATAAACTATATAAATTATTTATATAGTGTATATATATATATACTATATTTATTTTATTATATGAATATATATGCGCTCTCTTCGCGACACTTCATAGAAATGAAAGCAGACACGTTAAATATTTACATAGAGAGTTTAGATGATTTAGAATGATTTATTTATTTATTTATTTATTTATTTATTATTATTATTATTATTATTATTATTATTATTATTATTATTATTATTATTATTATAATTTGTTGATTTGGTAAGGATAATTATATTATTATTATTGTTATTTTTATGTAGATCTAAAAAAAATATAAATATATTATTCATTTAGGTAGGTTAATATAATACCATTATGGTAATATTATTATTATTATTATTATTATTATTATTATTATTATTATTATTCTTGTTGACTATATTATATTATTAAATATAATATTGTTTAGTGTTTTGGACGGACATTATTTGTCCGTTAGTTATATAATATTATCATTCCAGGCTAGATGTATACAATTGATTAATATGTTTAACTATGTTACATATATATATATATATGTATTATTTTTTCTAATTATTATTATTATACTTATAATTAAAATTTAGTCTTACATTTTGCACGATGCATGCGGCGCAAAATTTGCATGCACTTTTAAACATCTTATCCACTTTTTTCATTAATAACATTGTCATATTATTACATACATACATAGAACTGTGGTCGGTTGGTGAAATAATTTAAAATTTTATACTCCCCAGTCGTTTTTTATTTTATTTTGTTTTCGCGTCTCCTAACACGAAACACACATATAACGCATACAATAACCGCACTACCCTATATACTTTTTTTCGATTTTATTATTTTATTTTTTATTTATTATTATTATTGTTATGGTTATAATTTTTTTTTTTTAATCCAAAAAATTTTTACCGCAGTCGTCTTTCAATGGAAAACCGGTAACACGTACAGCCCACAATCGGAACAACCGTATTTTATTTTATTACAATATAGCATCCCTTACATGTGTATCCGTTCAGTAAATACTACCGGTAAAGCCGAGTAAAATACAGTGTGTATAATGCATATAAATAACATTATTTCTCGGTGCGTTCCAGAGGAAAGATTTTTCCACTCCCGAAAATTATACACGTTTTCGTTTTTCGTTTTTTTATTTCTTTACTTTTTCCATTTATGTTGATTTTTTTTTTTTATTATTATTTATATTGGTTTATTAGTTTTTCGTTATACATACATATATATATGTATATAAGTATACACATTCCATTCGCATTTCGTGTACATATATATATTATATAACGCAAACGAGATACATTACGAACACATAGCGTCAGGGCCGTCGCCAGGTGGGAACAACGGGACCATTTTGCCCCAGGCTTCAGTATAGGAAAATTTAAAGGGGGCCCTCCTAACGGTCACATTGGTTAGAAATACTTGCCGTTACCTATTAGAGATTATTGATATCAATATTATTGTTTCAAACTATTTTTCTTAATGAGATATTATTAAATTTAATCGCAATAGAACTTAACTTAAATGTATTATAAAGCGCTATTATACAGGCTACATTATCAATTATCCCAATTATTATATAATAAAAACTATAGTTTATAATGGTTATTACCGGAGCGTGAAGAATATAATCTTATCCGAATGTACGTAGAAATTCGTAATCGCAAGTGTCGACGCGACAACATCCGAGTTCTTGTTGCCCATGGCTGTTATACGACCTAGGAACAAATGAAATTTTAATCGAACGCGGTAACTGGTGCGGTTGAGATGTTATTGAAAAAAAAAAAAAATGTAATCCGTTGTAGAGATGCGTTTAAACGACCTTCGTTTATCGAGTTTTGGAAAACCCGTGTTTACCAGATTTTCGCGAACTCGGTGTGTGGGGCTTTTTTTATCGCACTCGTATATTGCTACGATGGTCCAGGGGGCACCTGAATCGATTGGCCTTGGGCCCTTAAACATCTCTCAAGGCGGCTCTGCGCTGACAACGCGCACGCGCGTATGTTTAACGTGCACGTGCGGGCGGAATGCGCGTGACGTTAAATATTTACGTGCGTGCGGCGTGCCGGAACCGCGGAAACAGTGTAATTTATGCGCGAGGGCGCGGGCGGTTTACAGGTGATGGAGCTGACGGACGTGGTGATCTCGTCGCGGAGGCCGTCCGAGGACTCCAACTCCGATGGGCAACAGTCCCACAACCAGGGCATGCACTTACATCCCGGTTACCGGCAACAGAGGTCGCGGTCGCCGAGCATACGGTACGTATACCAAACGAGAACGTAATCGGTCCGATTGCCGTCGGGGCTCGGTCGTCCATGTAATTACCGCATTCTTGATTTCCATCGACCCCGTCCAACGTGATTCAGACGCACGTCTCTGGATACGCGTTCTACCGAATAGAATATCACTTATACATAATACACTTAAACATTTATTTCGCATATTCTGTGGTTTTTTTTTTATTTTTTTTTATGATTTTTTGGCTGGAACCCGACTGAGCACGATTGACCTTTTTCACAACCCGATTGAGCATGGTTGGAATCAAACAATAGGTACCCAAAAAAATCCCAAAAACAACACGATTGAGCACGAAAATAGGCGCGACGTTGCCATTTTGTATTGTAGAATATTATTATTAAAAAATAAGATACATTTGAATGTAAATATTTATAAATAAAAATCTTTTATTGGATTTTAATCACATATTATTACATATGTACGTTAGTTAGTTTATTATATTATATTACAATTACAATTTATCCCTAAATACTGAATATAAAAATATATAATATAAAAAAATTGTTCATTAAATTTTAAAGTTGTGGCACATTGGCTGTGAATGCGACTTTTGAATGCGATAAATTAACGTTCGAATCCCAGAATCATTTTTTGCACATTTTTTATTTTATTTATTATTTTTTTTATTTTTATTTGTTTTATTTAAATTTTCTATTTCCTTTTTTTACCATGATTAAAAAATAAATAAATATGCTTCGTGTATTTCGTACCAAAATTCCAAGCTATGTCACACGCTCGCTACGCTCGCTCTTAAACGAAAATATCCCCCGATTTGCTATTCAAAATCACCCAAAGTAGGTTACAGAATGAAAAAAAAAGGATTTTGAGTGCAACTCGAGACCGGGCGGGGTCACTCGCTCGCTGCACTCTCTCGGACAGTTAAAAACGAAAATATCCCCCGATTTGCTATGCAACACCACCTCAAGTGGATCACACGTTTAAAAAAATTGCATTTCGGGTATACCAGAATTCTAAGCTGGATCACTCTACGTAGGTACTAGTGAAAATCTGACAACGTTGTACACAATTTTTTTTTCATCGTGCTCAATCGGGTCGTCTAAAAGGTCGGCCGATAACGACCGTGCTCAATCGGGTATCACCGGATTTTTTTGTAATACACGTGTACCACTTTCGTTTTAAGTGCGTAAACGTTCGAGCTCTGCGAACACACGTGAACTCGATTTTTATAATGTGTCATACCCGATAACGCACCACCGTCGCACCCGATATTGGCATGGAATACATGAAATCGGAATAGTCACTGGTAAGATTTTACGCGGGTAATTTAGGAGAATTCAAACCTCATTCGGCCATCGTTATGGAGTCCCATTAATGTACATATTTCATATATTCTTTGGCTTAATAAACAATGTGCATCAGTACAATGAAATATGTTCCATGACTTTTAAAGTGATAAGAAACTAGGACTCTATAAACATGGCGGTTGAATCTTGTTTGCATTTACTAGTGACCGTTCTGATTTCATATATTCTTTGATCCTAATGAGAACACGATGTATTACATTCGGTGCACGGACGAACACGGTTTGGTTCGACGACGTAGAGGTTCCCCGCTCACAGTCGCGAAGGATCGTAAACGCAGTCGATTTCGCATTTGATCGAACAACACGGTCCTTATTCGCATAAGATTAGATTCGCCACTATCCGACGCTGAGAAAACGGAACACCGACAAACAGCATAGAACACTGTTAAGAGTTGAGCACCGTTGTTTTCCCGTACGAACATCGTTTTGGCATAATACTATGACGTTCGCCGTATACCCGGCAAGGAAACTATATATTTTCAACATGTGTATATCTTACGTTGTGTTAAAATTATGATCGTAAAAATTAATCAAACCCCACTCGAGTCCTCATGGGAGTTTTTACAATATAAATGAACGAATCTTGTACTCCGTAAATTAGAATAAGACGACTCACCACGAATTTCGTTTGATTACTAATCGTCGTGCATATGATTTAGGAGAGAACGTCGATCTCCATCGCCAATCAGGAGATACCATCATCAATCTCACCACTTTCATCATAGTCATCATCCGCATGAGATTGGTTTCAGCGACACCGTGTCCAACGTCGTCGAAATCGTCAAACAAGAGCATCGTCGACAACCGAGAGGTAAACATATATGAATAACGATATGATAACTACTATGAATATTTGAAAAAATACATATTTAAATTAAATGCTCACACACTCACTCACACACACACACACACACACACACGCACGCATACACTGTCGTAAAAGCTATACACACAGATATTTTTCCCATAGGCGTAAAAAGACATATTTTTAATTTATCCGTTTAAATACACATGAAATAAAATATATATTCAAATACATTTAGATGGAAGTTAACATATTATTTTTCGCCTAAAAATTACTTACAAATACTGCTACGACCCGTAACATTTTGATTTCGTTTTTACACAAAACAATTGCTTTATGATTTTTATATCTTCCTCCACGAAAACATATTATACACGATAGCAAAAAATGTTTCTATTTAAGCCTCACCAAAATCAAGCCAAGTCCAATGAATAAAATCAATAAAAATCATACAAACTATCGCAATTCATGCAATATCCGCTATATCTCGAAATATTTTCTGAACGTTCGACAAGCACTGTTATACATGTTGAACTAAAATGGTCCAATTTACAATGCAAAATCTAAGGACAATCACGTTGAACATAAAACATTGGTCGACGATATTTTATAAAATTATACATCATTGACAACAATATAATGTTTGATTGAAACTTTCTTTTGTATTACTGCTCGGAATTAGTACGATAATAATATACATTATGAGATTGGTATGGTAAACCTTCGGTGGTTTTTTTTTTTTTTTGTTAGGTCGAAGTACTTGAAGTCAAACATAAGGATAACGGTACAATTATTATTGCACGTTTCTTTTTCTTTCTTTATTATCATATATTACTATCATTTGCGAATATATTTTATGCTACGCATAATAGATGTGCGTTTATTGTACTTGAAGTTTCGTAATTTACATTCAGATTTTTTAATGACTTTTCAATCATTTATATATAAATATATAAAGATTATATATAATATATTATTATTATTTTTATGAATTTGTAATATAACTGATATTTGATTTCATCATTGTTTGACCGGCATATAACATTAATATGTACGTAATACATAATTTGTTACACGTCATTACTATAATATATAAATATATATTATAACTAATCGTATATTGTCAAGTATATAAATATTGTTTATTACGCTATCATTGTTGAGAACAGTATATTATTATAAATAGATTTAAAATTATTTTTTGTGTACATCTCACATAATCATTCGCCCGCATGAATCGTATATTTACTACATTACAACACGATTATATTAATAAAAAATTTAAACATTCGCCTATAATATAATTATTATGCATATATAAATACATGATGCAATAAATCGTAGTTTCGTTGATCCATAACATTATAATGTGTAAATAATAATATGATGTACGTATAAAGTATGTAATTTTCACCAAATTATTATTTGTTTATTCACCATTGATTAATGGATTTTATTTAATTTTTCAGTAAATTGCATTTGAATGCAGACACCAAAATATTATTGACTATAATAATGACTATTACGATTATTATTATTTTTATAATTATTATTATTATTATTTTTATAATTATTATTATTATATTAATTATGTAACAAAATATTTTCTTCGAATTAACAGGTTTTTTTTATTTATTTATATACAATCTTGTTTTCGATGAGTTGACGGTAAATCATACTACGTTAACAAAAACGCTTATACCTAGTTTAGATACAATCGAAAAAATACTTATTTCACTTACTCGGACATCCGAGTGCATATCGCAAATTGGAAGGCCCAAGCCCCCTAGAATTATAAAACTAAAATTTTACTTCATTTTTTGCTAGGTCGTATGACCATCTATACCTGAGCTACAGCTCCCCCCTTCTCAAATTTCAAACACTATTTTTCCGAGTGGCTATAAGTCTCCCGTCAATATTTTCGTCCATATCGAGAAAGAAAAATCGAAGCAATGTACAAAAACAGTACATATGATACTAAGATAATATACATTTTTTTCATCCGATTTATTATTCACGTGCTCAAGAACGTCAACTTTGGTACGGGAAACCCTACTATAGTAAAATAATAATAATAAAAATAATAATTCTTATTGTTGTACCGCTATTGTTAATTGTAATCACTGTTGTTATTATTATCATCACAATTCAGAGTACGTCTTAGCAATCATATTTCAATATACGTACACATAATAAATAAATCTCGTACATACTAACGCATATACTTGCGCGTCTCACGCCACCACAAACGCACCAGCATGCGCGACCGCTTGTTGTACCGGTAACGCGACCAACGTATTACCTGACCGACGGGCGTTCGAACGGAGAAAATTACTCTATTGTTACGACTTTCATTTTGCTCCATCCAGCGCACTAAATTTAACTAGGTTATCGAAGCATTTTTCGACGTTTTTCGGTCCATTAATTGTCCTAACCATTGAACCCAATCCGTAGTTAAGTAAATCATTAATGCTCTTCGTGACCAATTTGAAATAATAATGTTACGCATGTGAAAATAAGCAATAAAAAAAAAAATAACACGCAACTGTGTGTTCCGGCGTTCGTTCGCGTTATCAGTAATACACAACTCGAGATTCTACCTACCATATCGATGCTTATCAAGCACCGCAGTCGTCATTGCGAACATGAACGCGTTAAGACTTCATAATTTACATGATAGACATGATCAAATTCAGAATATACAGATACAGCTTACCATACTGTTAAAATTGACGTGAACGTGAACACAGTCATTAGAAATTGAGCGTAATCAGAAATCACAATCAAAAACCTGGAGAATATAACGAGACATCACCAATAAATTACTTTTTTAGGAGGTACAAAAGACTATTTGGAAATTAAAAGAATTATTTTTAAATATTTTAAATATTTATTTAATAATATTTTAACTAAATTTTAATGCGTATGATGAATACTAGTATGTTAATCGTGAAAATAAAATTTCCTAACAGCAAAAACTGAAAAATAAGTATAATGCAATGTATACAATATTATATTTGACAATAATAAAATAAATCTATAATAAAATTTTCCTATTGCATTGAAATTTTATTTTATATTAGATATATTTTTTTTTATGTACCTAGGCATTATATTAGGTATAACTTTATACCTACGTCAAACATTTTCTTTTAATCCCAGGTATATTATACAATTTTAACAAACAAAATCAACAACATTTAAATAAAAAACGAACAAAAAAAAACATTTTAAACTTAATAAAAAAAATAATTAATAATAACAATTTCCTATACCGGTTACGGTAATGATTACGTTTAAACAAGTTAAGTGCAATACATTGCAGCGACTTCTATGACTGAGTTCACATGTCAGCGCGATCATATTTGACAATATTGTGCAGTGTATTATGTATATTATAAAACTAATGCTATTATTATCAAAACATATGTGGCCCAATGGTACACAAGCGGCTGATCGTAACAAAATCGTTTACGAGATAACCACGAGACACACGGTTTCTAGAAAAAAAAAATGTATTGATTTCTTTAAAGTTACAATTCAAGAGATATGCGACAAACATATTTTTACAGGTAGATGGTCATAACTAGGGAACGGATTTTATTGTAATAAAAAAATCAATATATCTACATATACTCGTATATGTACCAATTTTTCTTAAAATATGGAATAAAACATCCAAAATATGAAAATATCGAAAAATATATTAGTATTAAAAATTACAAAAAAATATTATATTTTATTTTAAAAATGTATTAATATTATAAATACAAATATTAAATAAAAGTAATACAAATTATATAGAAATATATATGTAAAAAAACTAGTATTATTCTAGAACAAAGCAATGAGCAACAATATATTGCTTAAGGTTTACAAATAAAATATTGCAACGGTTTGGTCGAAGAATATTCTTGTATTGACTAAAAGATCGTTCCACGTTAACTGAAATGAATGGGGTGTAATTCATATTTGCTAAATTAGAAGGAGTGAGTTCAAGATTCTTGATTTTTTCCTATTAAAATATCTATGATGATTTTAATAGTTTGAAATCCAAATTTTTTTTAAATTATATTGAAAAATTTCTTTTTGACTATTTCTCCCGTGTATCCTTGAGTTTTTTCTAGTTTGTCTACAGTTTTTTCTACTATGTTAATGCTTTCTATCAAAGATATGTTTTTAGTTTCAATTTGTTTTATTGTCCGAATAAAAACACAATAATTTGCAGAAATGTATGTCAAGTTGTTTTTTAAATTTATATTTTGCATCAATGAATTAACTTTTTATGCTTTTTCAATACCTGCGGCTAATTCAATATCGAAATTTGAAATAATATTTTTAATTTTGTCATAAGGACCAAAATGTTGGACGGCTTTAAGCCACGTACCCTATCATGTTATGATAGGCTCAGGAGGTAAATTAAGATCTGGATACATTTCTTACAATTTTAAAACACAACTTGGCGCTTTTAAGAATATTTTTTTAATGGTCGCTATTAATTGATTAACTTCGGCATAATTAAATCTTATAATTTTCTGAAATGCGATAAAAACCGTGCATTAAACATATAAAATGAACCAGTGAAGGAAATAATGCTGATAAAATATTACCTGATTTAACCAAGGAGCAGCATGAGTCAAAAATAAAAATAAATTTTCATATTTTACACTATTAAGCCACAATAAGTTCATAGAATCATTAAACAATTTAGTAACGGTATTATGATTACATTTTCTAACTGCACACAATTTAAAAAAAATGATTTAGTAGGCTCAGAACATTGATTGTTGACGATTACATTACCAATATACCTTATTAACCTATCTAACCTACCTTTTGCATCTGTTGACTCATCAATTGAAACCCATATTGGTCCATCTTGAATAAACTGTATAATTAATTTTAATTTTTCCTCGTAAATTATATGAACATAATTCTTTCGGGTGGTACTTTCATTTGGAATTTGTTATCCGGTATATTTCTCTAAAAAATCTATGAATTTTCGAATTTTTAATTTGAAAATTGGAATATCCGCGCGATTTTACAACTTTTAGTATTTTAAAATTAGGAACTAGACACTCACTGTACTATGTTGTAAACGCGATTACGATGCGAACCATGCGACGACTATGCGAATACTATTAAAAACGATTGTCATACCATTACCAATATCGACAACAGTGTATATGGTACAGTACATATGAACGTGATACCTGAGCTAATCTAATCTACAATATAGCTAGAAATAAGTACGTAAATAAAATTTAGATAACATACAATATTTAAAATTCGTCAAAATGGTTTGATAAAGCTTATAATATATATCGTCGTCAAAATCAATAAAAAAATCAAAAATTACATAAAATATTTACAAAATATGTAAAATAAATTTGAGTTTCTAACAATTAGAATGATCTAAATCGTACACAATTTTTATCAGATTTAAAATATCTCATTCCAATACAAAATATGTATTGACAATAAAATCCGTCCCTAGTCATAATCATACATACTGTCATGACATATTAATATCGATGCGCGTTTACGATCAATAAAATAAGTGCAGCGTACGAAATATCCATGATAGTAACGATGCAACGTGCGCGTGCCCGCGTGCGCGTGTTTGCGTTTGATCTGCAGGTTCTTGGTCGACGTCCACGAGCCCGGTACGGTCGCCCAGCCCGGACCGGTCAGAGAGCGGCCGCACGTACTACGGCACCACCAGCCTGGACCAGCGTTCGCGTTCCCCGTCACCAGTGTCGACGACCGGTAGCGGCCGGCATCAGCATCACCACCATCTCCATCACCACCAGCAGCACCACCATCAGCAGCAGCACCTCCACCACCAGCAGCAGCAACATCACGTAGGCGGCGGCGGTGGGGCGTCGGCTTCGTCGTCCGCCGCCGCCGGTCCGACATCATCGAGACAACTACAGCAGCAGCAGCAGCAGCAGCAGCCGGCGGCGGCCACGGCGGCGCAGTCATCGTCGTCCGCGTCACACCACCCGCACCACCAGCTGTTGATCGGCGGCGGGGGCCACGCAACGTCCGTGTCCGCGATGATGACGGGCGCAGCCGCGGCGTCCACGGCAGCGGCCTCCATGATGATGCCGCCGCCCTCAGTGCTGGTCAACAGCAGTTACCCCGTGCTGGCCGTGGCCGGCTGCAACAGACGCCGGTTACCGGCCACACCCAACAAGCCGTCGTCCCTGCAGCTCAGGCCGCCGCATCACTCGGCTTCCATCAACTTCCCGAAGTTGAACGCGTCGCCGACCCGCAGCTCACCGGCCGCGCTGCCCAAGCCTCCCGCGACGTCCACGTCCGCCACCGCCCGGCAAAGCATGATGGCCATGACGGCCATGCCACCGCTCAGCTTCGAACAGGCCATGTCGATCGGCCGCAGTGGCCGGCTGCTGCCGTCGCCCGTGCGCAACGGGTACGCGTCGTCGTCGTCCAAGCAGCAGCCGCAGCCGTCGTCGTCGTCGGTGGCCGCCGTCCGGCGGCAGAAGAGCGGCGGCAGCGGTGGTGGCGGCAGCGGTGGCAGCGGCAACGGTGGCCGGGCCAGCGGCCGACACAGTGATTCGGACGAGGACGACTGGTGCTAACCCTTGCTGTCAGGTAGCGGCGGCCGCCGTCGCCGCTGCCGCCTCCGCCGCCGTCTCCGTAGCAGCAACAGCTGCAGCAGTAACGGCACCAGTGGCAGTGGCGACGACGGCGAGGACGGCATCGACGACGTCCACGAGCGACGGCCACCGCCACCGCAACGGCGCAAAGGGTTTTTCCGATCGTTCCGGCGGCCGCAACCAACCGCGCAACCGCGGCCACCGCTTATCGTCAACAACCCATCACCGTCGTCGTCATCGTCGTCGTCATACTCTCTGCTGGAACTGTCCGTGCACTCCACCACAGCCGCTGCCGACGCAGTATCAGCAGCAACAGCAGCAGTCAAGCAATAGCAATGGCCGCCGCTGCCACCGCCCAATTATAAATATTATTATTACGGTTATTATAATTTAAATTATTTCCGGACTAAGAAACATACAAAAAAAAAAACGGGTCGTCGTTCTCGCGCGCATACTCGTCGTTTTTATTTTTTATTGATTTTCAAACGTACATGATCGTACGTGTACGTTTCTTTTTCGTTAAGGGTTTAATGGATTAATAGTGGATAAGACATTATAATATAAATAATGGTTCCGCAATGTCTTGGTTTTTTTTTTTTTTTTTTTGTAATCTCATAAACTTATTTTTATTATATAATAATTATTGTATTACAATCGTCTTGCAGATTCCGTCAGATTTATATGTTGTATTCACGTATATTTATATATATTTATTTATTAAATATATATAAGTATTCATTTTTTTTTTATGGCCCGGACATTCCCTTCTCCTCACCTATCGTTACCACCTGTCTCCTCCACAACTTCACTATCACCCGTTGCATACACACACATACACCGTCTTATAAAAAAACATCTCATTTATTCGCTCTTCTCTCAAGTATACCTACACTCGTACACGCACACGCAATATTATTGAATTATTATAAATATATGTATTTTGTATACTATGTTTTGGTCTAAACCTAATGTATGGTCTTAACCGTCGAACGTTTTAAAAATTAAACATTGTAAATAATAATTATCGAATCACGTGCGATTATAACTAAATCATTGCTTCTATTGTCGTATATATATATATATTATTATTATTATTATAGTTTTAAACGAAACGATTTGGTATATTATATAATATATATTTTTAAAAAATAACACTTTGATTTAAATTCTATTTTTATTTATTTATTTGTTATTATTTTATTTTATTTTTTTCTAACAAAATCAACTCTGTTTACGACCAAAACGTTTGTAATTTGTTATTACACATTAATTATTATGAATGTTCGGTATCTTTCCTAGACTTCGAGACAGTAAAACGTTATGAATTTAAGATTTTTACATCACTCTCGAACCACTCTCGGAACGCATTCAAATCATTTACTTCGCTCAATAATATAATAATATATACGTCTATCATAATAATACTACCTGTTAATGCTAATAATTTAATTTAAACATTGTTTTTTAGCGCAACGTAGAACGCGTTTTCGAACGATTACGGCCACAACATTGTTCTTTTCTAATAATGTTAAAATATTAATAATAATAAATTATACGATTATATTAATAATTCTAGCATTAATTTTCCTCGGAAAACTGTAATCAAGATAAAGCACACGCTACACCTCTTTTTTTTCTGATTTTATCATTTTATCGTCTGTGTACCTTCTTAACATTCAATCCGCCTCGTATAGCTGTATGTGTACTATAAGCGCCATTGAAAAACTATATTTAAAATCAAACTTCGGCTAAATTGTTTTTTTTTAATAAATACATATTATCTTAATCATATATAATAAACAAATTAATGCCAACATTTATATTTATCGTGAATGTTGATTATTCTTATTGCTATTACAGTAATTAATTCTATCGATATTGTTGATATTTACTTAGTTACGGTTGATTTCTCAGAGATTTAAAATGAACATGATAATAAGACATGTTAATTTTGGTGAATATTGATGAGGGGATGTCCGTTATTTATTTTTCCCGTATAATCTTTTTAGTTACACTTAACCCATTCAGACAGAGCGTAAACGTGAATAGCATTGAAAACTTTCGTTGGTAATATCAAGTGAAAATAATTTACTGTCCATTATTTACATATATTTATTATACAATATTATACACGGTTGTTTATTAATATTATTATAATCATTATTATTATTATTATTATTATTAAAGCTCGATTATTTCCGAGCTGTTTGAAACATCGGATTTCTGTACGTACATCTTAATCCGAATTTCGCTTTGCCCAAAAGTACAAACAGCGCACTTGTTTATGCAAATCTCTTTTCTTCATTGTTTTTCAAAATGCCATCAATATTTTCAAACTATTTATAGACACACAAAACTTATTCACTGTGGGTATCTTACATGTAACAATATGCTTCGATAGAAATTTATTCAAATGCTTGTACATTTATTAACATATGTCAGTATATAATTTTCGTTTTGTACTTTTGGTGCAATTATATTATACTAAAACATGATACATGCAATGTGATTATGCGTTTTGTGCGAACGTGTAGACAACTATGTTGTACTAATATTCTGTTATTCGTTATTAAAATTTTTTATTTTCATTTTTCAAAAAATCGTTTAATTTCGAGCGGTTTCGGAAACGTAGGTTTTATAAACCATATTTACTCTCATAAAATGTATGCTCCTTATTGTCTCTTGTTTTAACCCAAAAACAGTTACGATCGATTTTCATACGTTTTTAACAACTACTCCACACACGTGCACACAAACAAAATAATATATGCATATAAGTCTATACACGCATGCACATCCGTACGCAATTGGGTCTTCGGCATGCATTTATTTGAACTCGTTAAGACCATTTCAAGTGTATTATTGACTTCAGCTACTTCAAAACTATTTCCATATTATTATTAATTTCAACCCACATGTGTGACCGTGTATCAACTTAAACGATGAATACATTTATATGTACCTATATAATGTGTGTAAGTATATATTTTCTCCTTATCTTTTTTCTCTCACTATAACTCTATGTATCTCAGCTCTATCTATAATACCTACATCTATATTTCTCTTTGTATTTGTAAATAAAAAGACTTTGTATATAGTGTAGATTTCATTTGTTTTTTTAGTAAAAGTTAAAAAAAAAAATTAAAAAAAAGCTTCACATATTCTAATAATATTTAAACGATAGAATAATTTTTTGCTAGTAGATAATATATTTTATTTCACACGGGACCATAAAATATATAATGTTAATTTTATTTTACATTTTTTTACCGTCGTCCCACCAACGACGTGTTTATGATTTTCAAACTGCCAATACATTTTGAATGTAACTATTATTATTATTATTATTATTATTATTATTATTATTATTATTATTATAAATATTATACAAAGCATCATAATAAAATCATAATTTTAGGTGATTTTATCGTTAAACGTTATTAGTGATATATTACATTGTATTTTAAACTGACAACTTCTCGCAATTTTTTTCCTTGTTCAATTTATCGAAAAAACAATTATTAATCTCTTTTCAACGTTATTCTAACGTATACAATATAAAAAACTGACATCGATGTGACGACTGTAAGCGTTATTAAAATACAAATTCTGTGATAAAACGACAACCCTGTGTATAATATACTTTAATAACAATATGAAATGTTATTTTCAAAAATGTAATTGGAATATTTAATTCTATCGGATAATACATACTTCACACGCGAGTTGCAATATATTATTCCCATGGAACAAATTAAATAATTTACAATTTTAATAATTTTCTGTTTAAAATATATTATTCGTATATAATAAGTACCTTTTAACCTATCTGTCTATCAATCTGTCCCCTTCTATCTCTTACGATCTATCTTTTATTCATCTCCTTTTTTTTATAAATGTGGTAACATTATATTTATGCTTTCTGATATCATTTCCAAGCTTCTTTAAAACCACACTTTGTCTTTGGCCATTAAAAAAAAATATTTAATACATATATAAAGTAAAATTAATGAAAGTATTCAATAAATAATAATAATATCTGTAAACACTAATGTAAATGTAAATTAATAATATTGTAATCAAAGTTGCCTTATTACTAACCTTAAGTTTCCGGTTGTAATTTCCTTTTTTTTTGTTACAAAATTTAAATTAAAAAAAAAAAAATAAAAAATAACTGTAAAGTATTTAATTTTAAGTACTTAATATTATATATAAAAAAATAGTGTTATCATTATACTAAAAATTGTATAAAACGGAGGTGGAACGGGTATATTACTATTTTTTTCCAATGTGATTCATTATTAAACCTAATTGTTTTAGGGATTTCCTTTTAGAATAAACTATTTTAATTTTATTTTTTTTTTAGATATATTCAAAATGTATTGTCGAATTTTTTTTGTTGATAATATTTGTTATTGTTACTTTTTCGACAATCCGTTTTATATGCTGTACAACATGACGCGCGTAGATTTTATCTTATAAAAATAAAAAATTTAAGAATACAAAAAAATTTCGTTTTTTTTCATACATCGTTTTGCATTAATAATAATAATATATTACATAATTCCATGTACGCGTTTACATTCTTAGTTAATTTATATTTTATTTCTATGGTTTTGTATCCCCTCCTACAGATTATATATGTTAACATAATATACATATATAGACAGAGTACATTTATTGTTTTTGTGTTTTTTTTTTTTGTATTTTTACATAATTTATGTCAACTTCTAGACAAGTAAATTGTGACATACATTTATTTATGCATCTATACATATATATAAATATATACATATACATATATATATATATATATATATATATATATATATATATATATATATATATATATATATATATTTATATATAACATACAATATATAATTATTATTATTGTATTTATTATTTTTTATTACTATAAAAATTTATCTGTTTTTATTTGTGTTATAATAAAGAAAAAATATATAAAAAAAAAAGAAAATAAAATGATAAATTTTAGAAAAAAAAAATCGATTCTTGTTCTTTTTTGTACTCATAACATTAGCATAAAGTGTGAAAAACCGCCTTACTGCATAGTCTTTTCGGACGACAGTTATATTCACACGGGAATCTGCGAATGCCTATAAACAGCATCAATATGATGTCGACATAGTATAATATCTACACCTGTCGGGAAGCATATAAGGAAACCATACATTGCTAGAGACCCATAGGAAATAGAGAGCTCTCATTAGTCCTATTACATTTGTGATAACATGATAAAATTGTCAATATTATCAATATTTTCAAATTTGATGCTTTTTCTAATAAGATATTTGCAAATACTATAAATCATTTTATAGTATTTGATATTGGTTATTACTTATTTTGTTAATTTTACCATTTAACCTTTAACAATTTTACCATAATTTTAATTGCCATTAACTTAAAGTTAGGTTAAGTTTATGCAAGGTTAGTTTAATTAATTAGTTCTTCATACATAATGACAATAAACTATAAGTTCTCAAGTTAAAATTCAAATTACATGTATAGGTATGTACATCTAGTCAATTTCTAAAATTCATAATAACAATAAAGTATAAGTTCTCTAGTTAAAATTCAAATTCAAATTAAGTGTATAGATACATATAATAGTCAGTTTTAAAATACTAAAAATTAAAAATAAATTTTAAAATTACAAATAGGTATTTAAAGTGAACTATGACTTTTAGCATTGGTTGATTACAATGAATATTTTTGTTCAAATTTCTTTTCCTTTTTTTAGCAACATTTTCTCCTAATGGATAAATAATTTTAATAAATAATTAGAAACGTTAATTAACAAATCTATTCTAAATAGAAAAAACATCAAATTTGAAAATATTGATAATTTTATCATGTTATCACAAATGCAATAGGACCAATGAAAGCTCTCTATTTCCTGTGGGACTCTAGCAATGTATGGTTTGCTTATATGCTGTCGGGAAACGGTTAGGTCGAAACAGGTTTGATGATTTGTCATCGTTGGCGATCGCCAGTCAACGGAGTAACTTAAACAACACAAATATATTTATTCAATCTTTAATGAGTATTTAAAAAAAATTTAAATATTTAATAAATGTTCAATATCCATTATATATACATTTTTAAACATTGAATTAAGTATTAGATATTTAAGCAGTTTTAAATTTTCGTTAATTTTTAAATTTTTCGTACGTTAATAAATTCATATAACATGTTTTAGGTTCAACAAATATACATTTTCAGTGTTGTATAAAGTTTTTATTTCAAATATTTAAACTCCAATCGTAGGTAAACATTGTTTTAATTTTGACGATTAACAAATGCTGTGTGGATAATGTTTGCGGAATATTTGCAATACCATTGCAATTTGATTTCCAGTGGTTCACGGGTGATTTCTTAGCCCCGTTGCATCAATCGCAGGATAACATAATCAATAATCCACGCACCCCTGTGAGCGCATATGAGCGATATATACTTGTGTAACGATTGTTGTTTATAAAAATCGTACATTGCTCATTAAGTAGGACAATATGGCTAATATGTTGAGTGTGCGAAACGTCAAATGAATGACAATAATAAATGCTAACTAAGGGATTTGCCGGCATGGATATAAGACGGTATAGAATAGCAAGACGAAGAACAACGAGTAGAGTCAACGCAGTCGAGGAGTGAACCGAAGACCATCAATCGGACACCAATCAAGATCATCATCAAGACTACACTTACCTCAGTGCTCACCTACCCTATTCAAATATTCATTGTCAGATTTCAGTAACGTATTTATTTATATTATAATATATTATACATGCAGTTTTGTAAATTATTTGAGGTAACCCTGTTCCATAACATTTGAGTATCACACACCGAGGTCGAGTCCCCGAGACCTCGTAGAAAATAAACATAACTTTAACGAAAACCACAGAGAAGGAGAGGTTAAAGAGGGGACGTTACACTTGGTAACAACTGTAATATCTGCTTCCACCGGCAATAAGCCAGGGTATTTTACTATCGATTTTTACTTTTATTCCTTGTCTGTGCGCAGGATAATATTTCTCCGTGGGCCGCATTTGGCGACCGTTGTTATAGGATAATATTGTTGTAGTGCGGACTATAAGCCCGGAAACGGTAATACTCCGTAGCAATGAAAAACACGAAATTAAATCCAAATCAACAAAAGATACAGTGCGAGATTAATACAATAACACTAGTGATTCTTGAGCTGAATCGATGACTTTACAGACATAGGGAAAACGCGTAGAGATATTGACATGTACACGACCATACTGCGCAACACCTTTGTTGTACATCGTTGGGCATCTGTACGCGTTCGTGAAATTGACTCGCCTAAGTACTATTATTTTGTTTTGTTTTTTTAATCCATGTCAATTTTATGTAAGTTATTTGCAAATCCATACATTCAAGCTCAAAATTAAAAGTTGAGCCAGCTTCACGTTGCCCACACGTTTCAAGTTAAAACATAGAAATTAGCACAACACGAAAGCTGATGATTACAATTACAATTCTATTTATAAAATGTTCAAGTCATTGAGGGGGTAATTATAAGCTTTTGAGTTTGTAAATTCAGCCCACACAAGTTATTGTAGAATTCGCAAGAGAACTAGATAGCAAGTAACAGCTTTCAAATTTCGAAATCAAACCACTGAATTTGTCCAAGTACTTTGAAAATGGTCCAGCAAATACTTGCAAACAACTTGCAAAATAATGGTATAGATTAAAAAATAAATTGCAGTACTTGGATGGGCCAATTTCGCGAGCATCAGCTGTACGAGTAATATCGTAGAAACGGCGCTTCGCATCGTTAGCACATTGCGCATGCCGGAGCGTATGCCAAGTGTGGGTATTGCACGGCGCAAACATTGAGCGTCGGAAATTGTTGCGATTGTTAATTATCGCAGTGTCGAAAAAAAGCTCAGGTGAGGGATCAAATGATCGCTGGTATAGCATTTTGTGCGTATTCCGTGTATCTGCCCATTGACCGTACAATTATCAATATTATTCGTATAACGTAATTACATAATGTACATTTAAATTATTTACAATGAACCAATTGTAGCCCGTGTAGACGCCCACACATTTTGTAGTTAGGCTTGTATTTAAATTGTTTTGTTTTTATCGTTATCTGAACACTTATAATTGTTATATCCAGTGTTGGGAAATATCTAGATAAATGTATCTAGATAAGTTATCTAGATAAAAATTATTTATATTTTATCTTATCTAGATAAATTTATACACTGTTATCTTTATCTTCATCTAGATAAAAATCTTGTTATCTATGAGTACCAATCTAGATAATTTATTTCAACAGAATAAAAATAAAATTTGAAAATTTAAAATGTTTTTATATTTTCATTTTTACATTTTTCTGTATATCTATATACCTATTACACAGATAATAACTGGCAAGATGACAATCTTCTTATGAAGTTTATTTAAAAAAAAATCACTCTTTATATTATATGTTTATTTTCAAAATGTTTGAAATTTGTTAAAAAAATGATATTTATTTTAAAATGTTTTTAATTATGAATTTTTTACCTAATATCTGTAGGCTGTAGTATCCCGAATATTTTCAAAATTAAACATGTAATTATCTCATATTTATCTAGATAAAAATGTACTTATTTTTATCTTTATCTAGATGAAATTTAGTATAACTATCTTTATCTGTATCTAGATAAGAATTAGTATAGTCATCTTTATCTTTATCTAGATAAATTATTAGTTATCTATTCTCAACACTGGTTATATCTCATGAGTAAGATGGATCGTCGTATAATGCAGAAACAAAAATATCGATAATATTTAGCTAATATTTTGCAAACAATTTTGACCACCGATATTAATATTCCTATTCCTTTCTTAAATTTAAAATTTAAAGGACTCGGTTGTTTCTTTTTTTAATAATTATTCTCGTTATAATATGCTACATTGAATTAATAATACAGTTCAGATAAAAAACTCTAAATTAGATATCATTCATCGTTCTGCAGATAATGAAATCACTCTTCCCATACGCGTTATGGGAATGTGGAGTTAACTTCGGTTCCATTACAATTACCAAGTTAACCGACCAACAGTACACCATGAAATAGATAGAGGCGTCCACCAATTTTCCAATTAGTTCCGATTGCTAACTTTACATCAATTTTCATAAATTACTTTTGTACTTGATATTTTTATAAATTTAATATGACTTTTACATAGACTAATCTTATTAAAATATAGTTGTAAAAAATAATAATTGTTTATATATTGATTAAGAAAAAACAAAAATCTTAAGTATTTTTAGTTTATTTTATACTTAAATTCTTATTTAACTAATATATATATATATATATATATATATATATCGTTTTACAGATGATGAAGGTAATCTCTCTGCAAACGTTACTGGAATATACTTTAGTTTGATTCGAACAAATTTACAGAGAACTAAGCCGAGACGTTCATCATTTACACCAATTCCTCTATTAAGTCCGAGCGCTTCTTTTATATGTTTCCGTCAAACTATGTAGAATACCTTCATACTTGACACATATTATTCTAAATTGTTTTTACACAATTAATTCTTATCAATTTTTCATCGTTTTCAAAAAAAAAATGTCTATATTAGTTAAATATATATTTAGGTAATATGTAAAAGGGTTATTATAGTCACAAGAAATACAATGAAATTGGATTAGATTAAACTATAGTCATAGATCACTAAAATGTGAACTGTATCGTTCAATAGTTTATTACGATAATGCACGGAAGAGAAACTGTCGTTTGAGAAAAATTTGATTCAATAAACTTTTTTATTTTTTTTTTATTTTTGATGAATTATCATAGTTTACAATTTACAATTAAAAATAATTTTAAATTTTTTAGGGGAACGGGAAAAATAAGTCACTAAGGTCACTTAGGAGATAACTTTTAAGTCTCTTTGGTCCATAACGGCTGTAATTTTTCTTCAAATTCTATAACAAATTTATGATTTATTTATGAAAAAATAACGACCAACAAAATTTTATAACTAATAAATATTTTAATTCAACCACAACATAAATTAAAAAAATATATAAAACTGTAGCGTAAAAAAAATGGTCAATTTTTTTATATTGTAATTTAAAAGTGTTAGAGTTAGAGTGGGTACGATGTTCAAAATTACAATGATTATAACGCAATGAGATTTTTTGTTTCACTTAATATTCACTAACACATTTTGAAATCAAACAAATACAATTCAAAGGATGAAAACGAGCTTAAGCAAACGCATACAAAATACGTTACAGCTAGGTGGCGCGCGACTGTAAATCGTAGTGCGTAAACGTACTCATTTATCAATAGACAAAGATGAATATTATATTCAATGGAGTTATTATTGTCTAACCAAAGGGACTTTTAGGTCGCTTCGATAATAGACGGGAACATATAATAAATAATACTGATATATAATCGTATATAATGTTTTTTTTTTTTTTATATTTTATTTAAAGGCGCATTCTGAAAAAATTCGAAAATAACGATAACAAAATCCGGACTGCAGCACTAAGACCAATTTCGCTCATCATTACACGCGACGTGTGCACATCGTCGCAAACGTCTTATTCGCATATATATATATATATATATATATATATATATATATATATATATATACACGAGTACACACCGCGTTGTACTAGCTTTACCGTTACTTCGGGTTCACGTTTTTTCCTCCTTTCCTCTCTCTTTGTTTATATCTACTGTTGGTTATTTATGAAAATATTATTATGTTTTCGACGTAAGCATTGTACGCGACCGTGTGCGGGCAGTTTTTCCGGCGCAACAAAGCCGATGTACACATACGGCGCGTAACAATAGTGTAGAAAACGGTTTTTATTTTTTTGATAAATGACGGCGACGACGATGGTGCGCGCGATCTTCCGTCTGCGTAGCGTTCGCCCCTCTTACCCCCTCCCCTCTCCGGCACAAAGTGATCGAGGACGACGGACGCCGGAGAAGCGCGGGAACCGTTTCGTACGTCGTTCGGTGGACGCGCGTCTGAATCGGTTTTCCGCGACCAGTTCGTCGACGGCCCGTATGCGGTGGGAAACCGTCGACTCCTAACGTGGACGCGCAGTGTTCACACCGATTGCCCATCATGATACGGTGTTCACTCATGTACACGACGCGGTGATGGGGCTCCTGGGCACACGACGATCGTTGCGCTAAGAAAATATTCATTCGAATATGTCGAGATCGTATCGAATCCCCGACAGTTAACAACCGATCGTTGTTGTGCGCTGCCTCTCTACGGAATACAGATGATAACGATCGAGTTCAGATTCGGTCAGAATTTCGGATATCTTCTTTTGGTTATATCACTCCCGACGCCAATCTACTTCTTAACTCGTTCCATAGACTCTCTAGATAGATGGATAGATTTTTTTTTTTCAATATTACTCACTGATCTATTTTCCTCTAAACTTTTACAGCTTCCAAGTCATATGAGCGTAATTATCAGTGTGCTTGAAACCGAACAAGTAATTAGTTCCAATATGTGCACGAACTTTGCATCTAATTTTGTTCTTATATCCCCAAAAGCCCAAAGCCATTTTAATCCATAACACAACCTCAAAGTATCAAATACGAGTAAATACATATTCGTTTAAAAAAACATAAATGTTTCCTTCCCGGTTCTATTCGATGGACGCCGTTTTACGTACATTTTGGTGAAGCACTAATCCATACTTTTACACGAATTAATGAGCGAAATATTATCACCCAATCAAATTACGTCAAAATATCAGCATCTATCGCGCCAAGATATTATATAAGCGATAAACGGAAAATCATTGGATTTTATACGATATATAATTAAAAAATTACTATTATTGTATTAATTTTTTTTTAAAAAACGTTACAAAGCCCAAAAATCACGTCAAAATTTTACTACATCGTACATTCAACCTTTGCTGCGGTAGAATTGATGGTAGGACACTTAACTACATGTCTTACATAATTGGTTTATCATATGGTATTAAAAAGGAGTTTTTTATTTTACTATCGATAACAGTATACCGACAGAATTGCCATTTCAACGGATAGTAGTTAATCAGTCAACAGATTTGATGTCATAATGCTATACATATCACGCGACCGATAATATGAAATCGGTATTTATTATGTGTGATTGGAAAAATTAAAAAGGAAGAAATGTGTGATAGATCACAAGTTTCATACGGTTCGCACAATCCGGTCAATCTCATCAGATATGGGACATCCGATAACGATTCACCGCGGTACACAGAACACAACACGCTCGTAACATTGTGTGATTGCGCGATTTCGAACGGAATCGAATCGTGTGATAATAATTTCGAAATCGATCGCATCAGTCTAGCACACTAAATAACAACTGTCAAATAAACAATTCACGTACCGCCCTACGTTGGACCGTATTCCTTGATTGTTTGGAAAAACATGTACAATTCAAATCAATGTTTATTCTAAAATACATTTCATAATTGTGTACCGAGATCGCTAAAGAATATTAGACACTACGGACGTAATTAGTTTGTGTTAAACATACTTGCTCATCCCTCTTCACCCATCCTCCACCACCACTTCCACAACTATCGTCAGCTCGGTTTTTTTCTTTTTTTTTTTTGTTGCGCAATACGACTAAATACTAATAAAAATAAAAATACGTACATCATTCGTACCGCGTGCGCACGTACACGCACATATAATGTACTAACGAGCCTATAAGTCGCGGTCGTTTTTATCAGCGTTGGCCGATCGAAATATAAATCCGTCACATTGTCGGATGAGCGCGCGCGGACAAACGTCGTCGTTTCAATGCGAAACTGCCGCGATAACTCGGCGGAGACCCCCGCGTGGTATCGGCGAGTGGCAATAGTTCATGGTTAGATTTCAAAACACCGCGTACGTAACGTATAATTCTTACGCACGCATAATGACCATATACCTGCGCGTGTACGCGTGTGTGTGTGTATTTAATTGACCTCGAAATCTTACGCGCGTGAGTCATCTTTCGCAAACAGTTCACCGCAAACGTACATTACAATTTATTATCACCGGTGCGTGTGAGCGTCTATAGGAAACACGCAAAATAGCGAATCAGATGAATTGACGATATATCATTTACCGCGTGTAATATATTGTTGTGATACGTTAGACACACCGACATCATCGCCGCGGCGCGCTACAATGTATCATTGGTTTAAACGGTTGTTTGGTTTACTAATGTTTCCCCCGCCCTCCCTCCTTGCTCCTAAATGAAACCATACCAACGGAAATCGAACGCACAGAAAACCGTCGAGTGCAGCGGGTATTGTAAACGCGCGCGCACTGCCGATGTATGGATACGCAGTGACGTGCACTCAATTCTTTTATGACGGAAAGGGGGTAAAAATATATACATGGTTTTTATGACAATGGAAAGCGTCTATTTTTATACCTCCTCGGACGAAAAATTTATGTTTTTGTGTTTCCCTCACAACTGACAAATACTACGGTTTTTCCTATGCACGAGTAAAAATATTCGTGATATGCATGATTTTCATTTTAACCATTTTAAGACAGGACTTTTAACAGATTTTTTTTTTTTTTTTAGTCCTTGGTCAGGATTGATACCGAATCCTCCCCTTATTTGCACGTCAATTTGGAGCCGAACAGTGAGCCCCGCGTTACACGTGCATGGATGAACATCGCATTTGGTACGTGTACCTATTTATCGTGTAGGTACGATAAGTTGTTGACATTTGGGCGGCTTATAACACTTATAAATGTACATAGTGCTATGAAGTTTAATCGCTAATCTTTTTCCACCCTCTTATTTTGGTTTATGCGTGTACTTCTTTCCTACTTTGTTCTTCCGTAGAGAAAATCTTTGATTCCTATCGACTCCAGATTTTGTACCTAGGTTTTGATGGGTTGTTAAAAAAATCGCGGATTTAAGATGATCCTAGAATTAAATCGAAAATGTGAATATCTTCCGAGACGTGACCCATGAAATAACAATGGAATACTATGTTCCGGTATATTGTGTTTCCGTTGATTAGAAAAATAAAACACATTCGCGTCTCGAATCGAAAACATGGTACGTAAGACAGACGTCGTTTTACAATTCATGTGCACCACAGTCCAATTAGCACATATATATATAAATACATACAACCATAAATTACACACAACCAGATTGTGCACTTCCCATTCAAGTGTAACGTCCTCTCTTTTTGTGTTCCTACTCGGGTGTTGGAGTTCCCGCGAGTGTACTCTAAAACAATCGTTACACAAGCAATGGGATTCTCAAAATATTTAAACAAATCAAGAACGATTCTGGGCGGTGTCATCGCTGACAAAAATAAATATTGTGAGTTTTAACCGCACATCACTTACTTTTATCGTAAAAACTGTTTTATAGAACATTTCTATTACGATGTATTTTACCTACAATAATTTAACTCCTCGGATGCGGTCATTTGCGTTTAAGTTGTATCGAATTATTCGATTTACCGCTAAACTCCGAAATACACCATCTATGTATATACCATCAACTATATGTTTTGTGCAATCTGTGCTTATGCCCAGGACGTACCACAAGGAGGTAAATCGAAATGCAATCCGAAAATCGGTTCAACACATAATGCGGAGGTACTTAAAAATACAATTTCGATAGTCAAACGCTCTCGGGCGGCAGTGACGCCCCCGTTCACGATGATAACTATCATACGTATAACGACTGCACAGCCGGATAATATTTTATTGTTCAGTATTGCTTTCTTTATTTCTCCAGAAAGATAATGGACCCAACAGAACAGATTCGTAATTATCGAATTAACCCATATGCGTATTTGCTCTACTGTTATGGAAAAACCTCGACGACATGTATTAATAAAATATATTACAACAGTACAGCGTAAAGACGAACAAGCACGTTTTGTATAATCATACCTAGAATTATTGAAAATAAAAAATTCACATACTACCAAAATATGGCGAATAACTTGAAACGAGTTCCTTATCGCAAACAAATTAAAAGATACAAAATTTCAATCCAACAATGGCATTCTCAGTGGAATAACGTAACTAATAACAAATTAAAACCATAAAAAAAAAAAAAAACAGTTGAAAAATAGCGATTCCCTATCAACAAAACCCGTAGACCGTTATTACACAAGGCTGAGAATATTTTGAATGCGTAATTAGATTTATCGTAGCGTTATATTTTGAAATTTCGCATGTGACAGTTCATTGGAATGACTTCGTTCATATGTTATACAATTCGAATGGCGACTAATTCCTATCTTCTTCGGATTATACCCGTGAAAGTAAGTTCATTCAGTTTAAGGTTGTATTTGCGAATAGGTTGCAAAAAGTAGGATTTATGAATTTTTAGTTCAAGTTTATTCCAAACAATATCTTCATGTTAAATTCGATTGAATATATATCGTATGGATGCATCCATCATTAATTCATTATACACGTAATACACGTGCCGTTTAGATATGTTATGCCAAAATATTGTCAATTATTCTATAGAATTCATTATATAGTTCATTCAGACCTAACTTGGATTTGATTGTTATTATCTTTATAACTAAATATAGTGAATGTTTTGATTAAAAATTCTGTCGGGGAAAATTAAATACCGGTTTAAAATAGAAAAAACGATTAGCCCGAATAGCGCCAAGTCATGTACTCAAAAAATAAATAAATATGGTCACCGTAAATTTTAGTCACAACACGAGACGCCCATAACAAATAACCATAAATTATTGTGCTATCCTGCGAGTTTTGAAAATATAACCGATGTATGGCAGTATTATCAACTGATCATGAAATTTCCACGAGCTATGCGTACTGACTGAGACCAGCATCGGTATGACAGAATGAACAATAAAAAGTTGTTCTGTATTCAGGTCAACGTGGATCCGATATAGTTATTTCCCATAATTCACGAATTCTTTATTTGATAATTTATCTCAATTTCGTAAGTCCATTTGGCCATAAAATTAAGTACCATAGCATTATATATTATGATTATATCATCAATGCTATAGCATAATACCCATATAGAGTGCAGTCGTTGAGAATGTAAACTATAATCTGTTGAACATGATTTATGTGTATCCATACGTATACCTTCATAAACACATACACCTAATAGTAATTATATTATATATTGCACAAATAAAAGTAGATACAATCTAGAAAATATTAACACCACGGTACTATAATAATCATTAGACGGCGGAGCGTCCAATAAAAACTATCGTGTTGATTAATCAGAACATTGTTAACAACCTTTTTCCCACACGTTGCGATGTATAATTTTAAGCGTACCCGGAATAGATGCAATTTTTTCCAAATATTCAGTGAAATGTGCTTACGGACGTATATTACAATTTTATGATTGGATTTCTGTACATAATATTGTTAATTCATAATTTATTTTTGTTGATGTTACGGATAGATCGTGATATTAATAATATTATTAAGAACTGTGATAATTCGTTACATATTCAATAGATAAAATTTGTTCATTATTAATAAATATTAATGAAACGAATTAATTTTTGGTATTTTGTGTTCAATGCAAAATAATTATTATAAAGATAGTCTTGAGATTTAATTATCATGAATTGATTGTTATTTTATTTTATTTTATAATGCCATATTGAATTTAACGTAATTAACGTTTTAAATGGACGAAGAAAATATCATTATTCGATTAAATTTGTAATAATCCATTAGTTTCAAATCCATTAAAAATATGTATAGAATAAACTCAAAAACCACTTAAATAATTATATTTCACTTTTTTGAAATATAAAAGTCAAATAGTCTGTAAGTAGGTACATCTACTACCGATGGTTCAACATTACGATACATGATATTGTTCCGTTAACGTTAGACATTTCGTTACGGTTGTCTAACTACAGTACGCGTATTTACATGTACCATTATTACGGGACCGTTCTTTTTTAAAAACAAAATCTTATCAATGAAATGTTGTAACAAGAAAATAAAAACATCATATTTAACTCACTAGATTCTTTAAATTTACTCCTATATAGGTTTGTGAATAATGTACAAAAAGGAACTCACGTTGCTGAAAATATTATCTGCATTTAATTTTTTGTGATTAATAACATGCGTATTTTCTGTCACCATATTGCGATAATATGAATGTAAAATAAATATACATAAACGGTTTTATTAATATTATTTTAATTATAATTAAATAATAATAATGAATAATTATTTATTGCTCAAATCGTATTACGGGATTGTAATGTGTATGTATACACTTCACATATTTTTAATATAATTCTTATACTTGTATGTTTGAGTGGAACCATATTCCTTAAAAAAAAAAAAAAATTATAATTCCTTTTTGCTTCACAAATAAATATAATTTTCCTCCAACTATATTTTTCAATGGTCATTTATCGACGGACAAACATTTTAAAAATAAATCTATGAATGACACTAGTTGCTAGTATTAAGTAGTTACTGCTGCGATAATGCAGTACAAATATTTTGACCTGCGACTTGCGCTCTCTCGGTACGCGGCCCGCTGAATATATTATATTATTATATTAGCTTTGAAAATTGTATCAGTATAGGCTCATTCAATATAAAAGGAAAATACATTTTTTACACTTAAATCTATGATATTATTTTTTCGAATTATAGTTTTCGTTATTTTATCAAAAAATGTAATAAACAATTTAAAAAAAACCTTTTTTTATTTAAATAACATATATTTACCTTAAAAATGTTAAAATTACGTTATTAATAAGTATACAATTATATAAACACGCATTTTTAAACACAGATATATAATAAAAGTTTCCATTAGTTTTTTTAAAAATAAAAAATACAAATATATGCATTTCTGTCAGCTGTGTAAATCTAAACAGAAATTTGGTTTCATCAATATTAAAATAACTTTAAAACTTCATTCAATGATAAATATTATAATTTATACTTAACTACAAACAAATGTAGTGTAAAAAATACATAGACAGTAGTAACAATTATTTTAAATTAATAAAAATTAAGTTTTGTTTTTTTGATATTTAAAAGTTTTTCTCAAAAGTAAACAATAGTTCAGTAAATATTTTTTTAATTTCTAGGGTTATATTATATATAAAAAAAAATGTTATCTATTTTATTGTATTTTATTTCATTAACTATTACGGCTTATCGAAAATCGGTGGAAAACAGTATTATACAATTATGAAGAAATTCATATATTATTTATTTATAAATGCCCAAAAGCTTAAAGTAAAGTATTACAAGTACGAAAATAATATTCAACAAACAAAATATGTGTATAGACGTTACAACTCATAAACATAAAAAAGAGAACAAATCTAATAGATTGATGAAGATATACTTAAATAATATTTAGAACGGTATTTGCGGGTTATAAATTATCTGTAGGTAAGGATAGATTTTTTTTTTATAATAAATAGTTTTTCGGAAAATAAAACAAATTTTATATTTTTTCGTACTAAAAGAGTCATATTAACTGGATAATTATTGCCATAATCTGTTAGGTTCTGTTTTACATATAAATAATTGTACCTGGTCGATAATAAAATGAACAAATAGAAATACTATTTAATGAAAGAAACAAATAAATAAGATACATGATAAAGTATCATGATACATTCTTCTAGATTCTAAAGTGTTAGTATTGAAATATGAGTGTATTAATTCATAGTTATGGTTCAATATATTGGATGAAGTGCCTGTTTGAAACTTTGAGTGACATAGAAACCGATATTGAACTTTTTCAATATTATAAATATGATTGTTGTTATGAGAGTGCAAATCACAGAACCATACTCCAAAATATGCTTAAGGCTTAAGTCAAACCTATTTTCCTTAATTGACCTATTATTCTTAAGAAATAATTAAGTACTGTAACTTCGTAAACTTAGAGATGGGAAAATATAAAAAACCTAGAATACGGAATGTTTTCAGAATTATTAATTGAATACTGAAAGTTAAATAATCATTTAAGTCGCGCATAAAGAACACCCAAGACATTATCATCATCTTTATAGTCGAAATTTGCGGAGGCAGCCATAATTGGGATGAATACGCGAACAACGTGTTCGCCTAGTCTTTTCTAATTCATGAATAGAATATAGATATTGGAAAAAAATTCTATGAATAACATTTCTTATATCCTACTCAGTGTGCATTGGAGGTTTCAATACATCCCAGAAACAAACATTTTACGAAGTACCATCAACGTAACTTTTTAATATATATACAATGTATCTGTTCTGTTTAAATAAAACAAACATTTAACACTCATCCCGGCGATATAACTAGGTATTATATAATGGTACAGACCTATAGGTATACATTGTATACAATGTTATAAATTATATTTCAGAGTTGTTACATTATGTAAAACAATGTAACTTACATTATTGTGATTAGTGATACGTACCAGCATCATATTATCGATGTTTCAGTTTTTGACAAAAATATTAATATACTATTTTAAAATAGTTTTGCTCTCTATAAAAATACACTATTGATTTTTCCCATAAGCTAGTATTTTTAATTCTAGTGGCTAGAGTCTAGCCCTTAATCTTGTCACCGTCCGCCGACGCATACGTTGACTGACTGTGGTAAACTGGCGATTTAGTGTATAGCGATTAATAATTATTGAGTGTATCAAATCAATTATTAATAAGAGTAATGTCCGTATGCATACTATTTGATGTATCACATCATAAGACAGTTTTAAATAACATGTCTTATGTTGATTAGAAAATAAAAGTAACTTAAAAATCAGCTACTTTTTTTTCATACATAATGTACTCGTGTGGTAGTAAAGACAGAAAATCACCAATATCCATTCACTTTAAATATCATAATATTTATCTGTTTAGGATAGCTGATAGGTAGTAACGCGAAGGAGTTAGAGCCCCGTTTAGGTAGGTATGTTGCTAACCGGAGTTCGAAACCCGTATACAGGTGTAATATTTTATTATAATTGTTTTCCATCCAATTATTAGTACAAAAGTTTCATTGTTTGAATATGACGTTTTAACTATGTTTACAATGTAATCCAAATATAACTTTTTGTTATAAACACTATACTGCAGTTGCAAGTATGTTAGAAATTAACAGAATTAAAACGTTGATAATTAGGTTGCAAACACCGGACATTAGCAGTATCAGGGACATCACATAAACGCAAATTCAACATGCAAATTGATGTTGTATGTTATATGGAAACATACCTTGTATGTTTATAGTATACAATATTGCACAGTGGGTACTCTTGTACAAATTTACTTTTTTACTATTAACTTCTAATTTAATGGTTTTATAATCACTTAAATTAACTATACTCGCGTTAATCGTTTTCATTAACTTGAGCTCACATCTAATGATATGCAGTAGCGGACTGGCTCTGATGGAGAGGAGAGTGGGAGAGATCTACTTGGGCCGTTTCCATGACATACCCGTTCGACAGAGTCTACTCTTATTAGAAAATATTTTTTAATTTTTATTCGATTATGCTAATTAATTGCTTAAATAATAACGCATAATCCTAGGACATAAATATTTATACATTATATGATATACTTGTAATAATATATATATATATATATAAATTTAGCTACTACTTGCTAAAATACTTGGTAATCTATCGAATGGAAAATGTATTTATTTTAATTATGAACGTAATGGATATAAAAATGTCCCTGATCTAGAGATACATATTTTGAAAGCACTAAAATAAATATTTTGGGCCGCTCAAATCGTGTCCACCAAGGTCTACGTACTCCCAGTCCGCCCTCGATGAATTGTGCGTATCAGGGATGCGGTACATTTTCAATTAAGTCGATCGTGTCGTAACAACTGGTACCGGAAAACGTCGGACGTCCCCACCCTACCCCTCGGGCCCGGCGGTGCGGAAATTACGGGTACTGCCGTGTCGCGCGCCGCAGCGTACGCGCTCCGTATCGCGGCGGCGTCGGCGTCGGATCAGCACGTGGCTAGGCGTCGGCGGGAACACGTGACGGTACTCGGCGGCGACCAATGACGCGACGGGCCGCCGGTCGGCGACCAATGATGATCGGGACCGGTTGCCGGGCGAGCACGACGGGGCGGGGGTACCGTCGCTGCGGTCCGTGCGCGGGTGGACGCGAAGAAGACCGCCGCAGTCTGTAACGCGCGGACGGACCGGTCGTACACGTGCGCGCCCGCTACAACGGTCACCGTACGCGGAACGTGTGTCGAACGATTTCGTATCCCGTGCACAAAAACATCGCACGCGCCGCATCCGGTCGTTCGCCAACCCGTGTGTCTCGGTGCGCGTCAACGTATTGTGCACTTCAAATCGTCCCCCGCGGCCGCGGTGTTTCCCCTTCGCACCATCGATTCCTTTCCGTCGTCCCTCGTTGTCGCGTTTTGCTCCGCCGTCAACGATCGCATTGACACTGCACGTCGATTTTTCCTCCTCGCGTTTACGCGTCGTACGGGCACCCGCTGCACTGAGTTCACGTGCGATCTGTTTTTGAACCGACAGCAACAGTACAGTATGTACCAATCACGTGCACGTGCCGTCGACCTCGGACCGGAAATGTGAAACGCGAACCATCGTGATCTCCTGCGCGGTCGTTATCGTCCTTCGACCGCACTGCGAACCGAGTTCGGTGTTGTTTTTTTCCCCGTCAGTTCCGTCGAACCGTCAAGCTGGATTTCCAGGCCAACTCTTCGAACATGTTCACCAGGTAATGTTTTTCCGCTAGATTTTTTTTTTCTCCTCCGTCAGCCGCGTAACCACGTTGTAAAATATTATACAATACCGTTTACCGGTTCAGCCGCCGTTTCGAAAGCACGAATGTATACGCGGCGACTACTCCGTTTACTATGAGTATCGCCCGTACTCGTGCAAAAACATATTACAATAATAATAATGCACTTACCTTTATGTGTACACTTCTAATATATTCTTACTCCCGATTACCTACTGAGTCTGTTGCACAGATTACTAGTTCACCTGTTATAATAACATCATTGTTTATACGCATAAACATTTTACGCTCACAGTAGATTTATTATGTTATACCTATCATACAGGCTATGTATGAAACTTGATATTCAATCGGCTTAAACGAGAAAAATATTTCAATAGAATCCGCGGTATAATAATACATAATCTGTCAATATTATTTTTATTTCATGTAGAAAATGTTAACTTTCGTCCACCTACGTGTTAATAACCCGAGAAGTACATTTTCGAATTTATTTATAATTTTTTTTTTTCGATACGATTTCAATTGCAAATAATATTTTCATCAACAAATATAAATTGCAAAATATTTTACTTTTTAACTTATCGTTAATAGTTGGTTTAATAACGAAAAATAATTACTGTATTTACACGCATACAAATTCATCGCGACCTATCAATATTCTATGTAGAATATAACAAATTTTTGGTTGATATTATGACTAAAATTCGGTTTCATAAAGTTTCGATAGTGTTTTGGGAAAAACCGTATTTTGTTATTAATGCATGAAAATATTATACTTTATAATATCTTAGCATATGATAAAATTACTGCTACCATTTGAATATACTCAAGTATACAGTTTTACTAGGAGTTTATTTTATTAGATTACATTTAAATAAAAATAGATGATTATCTATAGCGTATTCTTAAAATATCCTAACAGACTACAAAAAACTAAATTGTTTTATAAAATTGAACTAATCACAATATGTATTAGGAGCATCCTAATTTCTGTATCAGTTTTGTAATCTATACTTCCTTATATAACGTGATACTGGGCAATAACCATCGATACGAAATATATATATATATATATATATATATATATATATATATATATATATATTACTACTTTTAGGTAATTTATTTATTGAAATCTTCGGTAATTAATGTCTTTTAATTTTTGTTTATAAAAAATGTTTTTGCATACGAATATACCTAATGCAATGGAATATTTTTATATCTATACAATTTCAATAAATGTAATGTATAAATTATATGTATACATATCTATATTTTTATACACAGACACATTTCTCATGCATTTATTTAAAAATTATAAAGTAATACCAACTCACACTCTTTTTCCATGACTGTTGAAATAAGAAAAAGTGTATCTTATAGTTTTAAGTTTTTTACATAAAATAATTTTTCGTTCATAATTATATTTATGGAGCAATTATTGTTAACTATATAACAAGATTTTTAAAAGAAAATAATTTTAATACGAGTATTTTACACTTATTAAGAGTTTTTTTTTCATTTAATTTTTGTATTCTCTGAATCCATTTTTTTTTTTTTTTTTTTTTGATGAAGGTAATAATAAATTCCTAGCTTTATTCGATAAAGTTATTACAGCGTATAATAAGTGTAATATTATAACTAAATTATATGAATTACATTGACCATTAAAACCCGATCACTTAATTATAAAGTATTCAATCAGTTTTGCACTTAAATCTTTTAATTAATTTATGGAGTTATAACAAAACATGTTTGGCACACGAACACATCCCACGTCAAGAATCCATTAAATCTTAATATCAGTAATATTTTTCATTATTCATTTTTTTTTATTATTTAACATACATTTTTACTATTAAACAAAAGAAGAAAAATATAGTTTTAATCAATTAATGATTTTAACAAAATATGAATTGAAGTGTGCGATTTAATTTATTAACAAAACTATGCAACTCCACACCGACTGTTTGCAGATCTTTATAAATTAAAAAACGGATCGAAAAATCTTACGTTCGAAAACATGTTAATAACTATTAGTTTTTACGGTTCCTTGTGTAACCAGTCCACGTTAAATACAAGAGATGTTATCGATATTTACAGGCATTGTAGGCGAGGTTTCCGATAAATATCAAGGCTCAAATACTAGCAACCCAATATACATACATGACATTCCAATATAGCGTGTAATCAATATGACTGTCATTATTCTCGTATTATTATGTACATGAATTTGAAAATAAATTAAATATTTCAATACCCGTGAACGATTTGTACATAAATAAAAATAAGAAAATAACTTACGCGGGATGGATCTATGAGAATCTTTAACGGACGTTTTTCTAGCTATGGATCGCAAATAATTTTGAATGGGTCGCTCCATACGATTAAAACATTGATGTATTTATATGGACTAGATATCTATAAGAATTAATTTTAAAAATAAATAAATGAAACATTTTCGGAACATATTTTTGTTAACAAACAAGTGTAAATTCAGCTATTTGATTTTTATTTCTTGATACATAAAGAGTCATTCACAGTCACAATTAAATTCGATTACACTAGAAATTAACCTGAAATTTTTTTTTAATAAATATTAATAAATTTAATTTTCGTTAAAAATTGGATTAACATTTTGGATAACCTATATATAAAGGAGAACCACTGTGTTTTACTTTCAACACGTTCGTCGAAATCTCTGTAGTCCCTATGTACATTCTATCATTACTTCCACCCGAACTTATATAAGATTACTTATTATAAGCTATCTCTGTACTTAACAATAGAAATTGTCTAATTCACCTTTTCGATAACAATAAGGGTACGTATTAGAATATTGTAAAATATGGTTATTACTTATTACCTTAGATAGGGAATATATTTACATGTTTTTAGTTTTTTTCTTTTAAATGTAATTGATACTTTTAAATAATTGTAATTGTTTACTCGAAAAATGAAATCAAATATGTTGATGGTTACGTAGTCAACAAACATTATAATCTATTTGTCTTTAGGAATCTATAATTTAATTGATTTTAAACACACTGTTCTGATTTTTATATGCGATTGTTTTACAAAATCTCTTAATTTCACGATGTATGATGTAGACTTTGGCCAGTTTAAGTGAGTATTTATGGTTTTTCCCCAGACGACGATGACTGCGTAGCGGTGTTACCGCCGATAATGTTTTCATGTTTGCATATTTTCTGAGTGTTAATTTTCATTATGAACAGATTTTATTATACATGATGCAACGGTGTATAAGAACAAAAGTGTGTTTGGTACTTTTATGCAGTGGTTTAAGTGGTGAGGGACGGAGAGGGACGAATTACCCCTTCTTCTTACGGTGAGATTATGCGTCCCCTTTAATTAATTTAACGGGCTGTACGTAAAAAGACGGAAATACGGGTCTCCGAGACACACAATAATATAAATCATAATTCATAATACTATTGATATTTAATGCTCTAATATTGAAGTGATATTAAGAATGGCTGTGATAAACAATAGTAATTGATGAGTAATAACTAATAATTAATATTTAATATTTATCAGTTGGTGATTTTTCATTTTTTGTTTTTGGTGATTTCTTAAAAGAGTTTGATTAGATATAAACTTTGGATAAAGAACTCGGGAACGCTTCTCAATTTTTATGACGTAAGTCCCCCCTCAACATTTTTCCCACTTTAACCACTGCCATTATGAAACATATATAATAACAATAAGTATGCATAGCGTGAACCGTGGTACATCCTTGTATAAATTTATACTTTTGTGTACATATTTATTTCGATTAATCTAACTAAATTACATCAGAACCAAAAATTTCCAATTTTATTCACGTTCTTCACCATAGACATAAATACGGTACAGCATGGAGTCCTATAGGGTGTATTTATGCATATGTTTCATTGCTATTTTGTTTATCGCATCAAGTTTCAGGCCCTGGTTATCGCAAAAAACAACCATTATATATAGATATAACAGTATTATAATATTATCGTAAATATTTCGTTGTGCGGGAGAGGGAACATAATTGAGCATCTTATAATTGAATATCAGTACCACGAGGTTCATCAAAAATATAATGTAAAACACGTACTAAGCACCTATTTTTGTTTGATACGCTCACAGATCCCGCGTGTTGGAGTGAAGATTATTTACCGCGAGTATACGCCACTGCCGACAGTCTCCGATTGATTTCCGTTGTGTGCAGTACACATTATTATAATACGACGTCTGGCCTGCGATGTGCGTACGTACATTTTATATTGTGTGTGCGGTACGAGTCCGATGTAGCCAAGGGCACGGGCACCGATGAAAAATCCTGTTTCTATCCGGCTGTCGCCTAATTATAATCACGGTGTGTGCTATGAGTTTATGTACATGTATGTGTTTTACTACTATTCGTACGTGTTATTAACATACTGCCGAGCGAATACTTATTTCTATAATATTATTACGATCGAGTGTTAAATAAACCGGCACAAAAATTCTTTACGTACGTTACTAGACAATATGTGCATACATGCTATACGTTATCTTATATACAGATACGTATGTGTACGTGTATTTTATCACCAGGATCTATCAAGCGAAAGGATTCGTCTGATTTAGCGTTGTACTAGTTGGTCTAATGATATGGCATTACATTTTAGAAACACTTCAACCCTTACGCGCCTCAGTTTTTCATAATAATTCATACACATTTCAAACCATACCAATGATTTTTCGTGACGTAAAATGTATCGCCTATGTTTGATTTGTTTTTGTTTTACAATTTTCGTTTTTCACTGAAATTACAATGTACTATAATATCACATCGTCACCGTGCAGTATGTGTATATCTATGTATAACCATTGATTATAAATCTAAAAATATATTCATAATGTTATAAAAAATAAATAGTGTGTTTTACGTTCGAATCGAATGTTATTAAATGAACTTGAGGTTAAAACATACTTGACCGGTCCTGAATATTTATCGTGCAATGAATAAAAATAAATAAATAGTTGGAATTAAGTTCCTAATCTAAAATTAGATATATTATCTTATCTTTTTTTCGTGCCAGTTTGTTCGTAATACCCATTTGATTCCGAAGGTCTCGGTAAATGGTCGAAAAATGTGTACCTCCAAGTGCGTAAATAGCCTTTTTTGCAGATGATTATTAATCAACAAAATCATCATCTCATTTCTGTGAAACTGATAATCATCTAGTTGAAATCTAGGTTAGTGTATATAAGTATAAATGTTTTAAAAAGGTTGTGTGAAATATGCTAATCTTAATTTATTTTTGTATATAATTATTATTTTTTGATTTTACTATCTTTTTTTCAAAATAAATTTACTTTAATATGTAATTGTGGTATTTTTCACCCCATGCGTGTTAAAAAAACTAATCCGATTCTACGCATGTTATGTGAAGTTTATTATTTATATTATAATACTCACTAAACTGAATTATATGGATTTTATATGATTGTTCTTATTCTTTTGTACCTTAATAATGTATAAAAATAGTGTTAATTAACTCCAAATAGTCATTGAGTGATTTAAATCAAAAAATTGTAATATTGTTATTAATTATTTATCGACTGATTCTAAATACTTTTTACGTCTTACAATTTATTTTAAGCCACAATTTTTATAGTTGTTATATGATATATAATATTACATACGTATCATGAATACCTTGATATGTCACATTTTGTGTCGTTGATCTTTATGTACTTCTTCACGAAAACTTACATAAATCTCTCTTTTCGAGTATTATAATTATTCAGTATTTGGGTAGGATAGTAAAAATTGGGACTGATTGGAATTATATTGACGTTGTTGCTAAAGTACTGTGAATGATAATTTACATCTGAACTGGAACAATAAAGTGTATACGAGATAGATAAAGTATTTGGTTTTGTGGTACACAGGTGTAGAAAATTAACTATATAGAACTAAACTGAATATATTACTAGAAATTATATCGTCATGTCTTATAATAATAATTAAAAATGATTAACCAAAAAATCTGACCTTCAGTTTTATGGGTTAAAAAAACTATTGAAATAATTATTATATCAATAGTTATTTTTAAAATGTAATATTTTTTTTTTTTTTTTTTTATTATCGATTTTGATCTAAATTTTTGTATGAAAATAATACGCTACAGGATATACCGAATTCATTTTTAATTCGATCTACCTATACACTAAGGTGTCATACAAATTATAAATAATTATAATTAATATATTATATGGTTAGAATTAATGAAGCACTTGTTTATAATATACTCGTTAATGATATCAATTTAATGTATAAAATATTGGAACTGATTCGTATAGGGGCATGGTTTAATTTATATAACTGTAACTATCACATTTATCTGTATAATTTTATACCCATTCGTTACCACATTCATACGGACCACATATTTCTATACTGACTTAACATACACATAGAAGCCTGTGGTAAATGTGTCAAATAAAGTAAGGACGAGCAATATAAGTGTACATTAAATTATTGTTATTTTTCTGAAAAAAAAAATAAGTAAATACGCGCCGCGAATAATAACCGCTTCAAATCTGGCTTGCACCGATTTTTCAATCAAATCTTGTGCGACCAAAAACGTACATATATTTCGATCACTATGCGCATATAATCGGTCAATAACTGAAAGAGAGATAGAACAAAACTGCATTCCATTTTTGTCACCAAACAAATCGAGATCGTGCTGTTGGTGGGGTCCTATTTGAACACAATGTATGCATACAACAGATAATGGGCGGTCGTATCGCGCGCGCGCATTGCGGTCTTTTTGACACGGACCGAACACATGTCGGTGTCGGCGGAGGAGACCCTCTCGAAAACAACGCGTGTCCCGTGTGCTTCGGTGTAAAAAATGGGTCCCCATAAATAGTTGAAAAAAAAACCTAGAGAAAATATGTGTACACTCACACACATAACCAGTTGAAGGATAAGAAGCGCATTTCAGTTGAGTAGGTATATCATAATACACATATACACTGTGCATTATTAATATATACATGTATATAATGTACATGCGTTGCATT